>JAYXIM010055365.1:0-214319 GCA_037575425.1 Anastrepha fraterculus | reverse complement strand
ATGGACCAAAAATTGGAGATTCTGTTGAGAATATTGCTGCTGTAGGGCAAAGCCTTGCTGAACAACCTTCAACATCGATAACTCATACCTCCACGTCCGCAACAATTAGGCATTCATGTATCGACTGTGCTCATGGTCGACTTTTCATATGTAAATGTTAAGAACCGTATTTTGAATGATAGTGAAAAATAGTAAAACCTGAAGGAATCTAAATTTTTAAATGTTTTATTTTATAACAATATTTAGGCGCGCCTCGTGAAAGACCCTTTATTAGTGAAGAAGGAAATTTCGATGAACACTTATGAGATTAAAATTTAGCAAAAAATGTTGAGGAATGTATGCATTCCCCTCAACACGAACAAGACAGTGTAGGTAAATTAATTATTCAGTTCTTAATATGTGAGCCAGAATTTTACTAGTTCAAAGATTTTGATATACGCATGGCTCCAACTACATTTACTGGCATTTTAAAGCACATGTTATACACTTTTCAAGCCCAAGTCTGCGGGAAATGGGTAAAATTCAATATGACAGCAAGTAAAATATCAGAGCTTAAAAGGGAGTTTTTTCGAAAATATAAACTTCTCGAAGCACGCTAAAAAAATGATTCTACATCTACAATTTTTATGAATATTTTATTTAGATATCATGCAAGACATGCTAAACAGGAAAGTAGGAGAGTTAAAACAACAAGATTAATGTATTTTATTTTTGCTGTTGGTTCCTAGAATGTCAAAATCTGTAAGCAAAGATTAATAGTTTAGAGTAACTTAAACAAAACTCCACCCTATGTTCCCACTAGGAACGACACTAAATTGGAACGTTAGATTAAGTTTTTGTTATGTATTCAAAAAAATTAAAAAAAGCAAAAACTTGAGGATTTAGAGACCAAAGAAAAATAAAAATTGCAACCCTACTGCCGCTACCTATTTAATGTGGCTCGAGTTTGTACCCCTTTTCGATTTGGCATCGCGTAAGTATTCCATGCTGCCACGCTACAAATTACGAATTCACGTTCCCAGCTGTTCATAATCAGTTGTACTATTTTTGAAGTACGTAGTTTATAAATTTAAAAACAAAATGGTATGTTGCTTGTTTTTAGACAAAAAATAAATCGCGTTGCTACATAACCCCAAGGCGGAAAATTTACTGAAAGAATTTCAACCTGAGGCAGGGAACATCTAGGCTAAGTAGAACATTTAATGGTAGTAGTGCCAAACAATAGGAGTAGTATTAAAAACTTCTATAGGTACTAAGTATAGAAATAAATATATAATATTATTACATAGCCTCAAATAAATATCAAAACCTAGTTTTTTGCATTTTTAGCTTAAAATATCTCGAAAATATCTGAGTCATCGGAACGGTTATGAGCAGACTTTGGATTCAACATACCGAAAATCTTTAGAAAAATATACTACCGATTCTGGTAAAATATTTTCGCCTAATTTTGACGGCCCTTGTTATTGAAAGTAATCAATATTACACCTATAAATAAGTATTTTCAAAAATTAGTACTTCAAATTACAGTATACGAATAAATTTTGTTGGCATTGTTATAGTTGAGCACCAGCAGGCGTTTCATGACTGTATAATCACTTTTTTCGAAAGCATTTTAACAAACGCCTATGTACGAGTAAGGAGGTATAGATTAAAAACAAAATATCTAATCAAAAATGCATGGTGGTAGCCGTCATGGTCAAACATATTACCCCAACAGTTCTACCAACACTTTACTATCAATTTATTATTATTTGGTTAAGCATGTTGTCTTTGATATTCAAAAAATGATAACGGCGTCATACATACAGCCGTGAACAAAATAATATGTAATAGTTTTGATTATTTTTCTGTTGTTATTTAATTTCCATTAATTTTTTATGAAAATATAATTAATTCTAGAACAAATATCATTTAAATCCCAGTTTCAAACTTTGCACAAGATTTATAAATCTTAAAGAATTTTCATTAAAATTAAAAAAATTTTTTTAATGAGAATTAAAAAGCAAAAAATGTGTGCGCAGTTTTATATCCAATAAATTTTAGTAAAATATAGTGCAAGCAAGTTTGAAGTAGCTGAAAATGTTTGTTGATTTTTGATAATGACCATCTGGTATCGCTAGGGACCAAAAGGTCTATGCGTGGCTTATTGCCAACCAGGCTAACCTAACCTTTGATAATGACATTTTTGTTTAAATTCTGATTAAATTAAAATTTGTCGAAATTTTATAAATACTATATGAAACATAGAATTATATGAGTTTTATTGTAGCATGCACTATATTTTTATAAAAACTTAATGAAAAATAAAGAAAAAAGTTAAGTATTCGAAATTGATCAAAATATCGCATTCTAATATTTTGACCATGGGTGTATGCAAGGGCTAATTTTTTTTAATTTGGCGCAAACGATCTTATCGTGGCTACGTAAATTTCTAACAGTATTTATTGACTTGTACACTCTTTTTAACTGCTTCCCAAGCAACCGCTTCTACCTTACTGAAATGAACTGGACAAGGACTAGTTATTACTCCAATAGCAATTTTCTAAAAATTTAGGTAAATAAATTATTTATTTGTTTAATAATCCAAAATCATTTTTTAGAAAAAATGTTGAATGAAAAACATACAGCGATGAATATAAACATTATAGTATCTCATTATATGTAATTGAGTGTCGACACAAAAAATGCTCCTAAAATTTTGTATTTATTTTCCCTTCTTTGAATACCTCTTATTTTATATTTAATTGTCGCCTGAGATCGGTCAGTGAAATTTTGGTCTTGGGAATTATTTTTCACGTACATTTCTCTAGTCACATTAATTATATATTTTCAAAATCTTATGCTATATTAGATGCTTATACTCTTAAGGGCATCATTCAGCATCTGTTGCCAAATTCCTACTCTCACGTTCTCGTCGTTTGAACGAGAGAAAATCTTAGCGCCTATACATCAAGTATGATCAAGGATGAGAGATTACCAGGTTTGCTCTTCAGCTGTGGTGAAAAACGAAAAGGGGCGAATAAATTTGGCTGCCACGTCATCGGGCTGCTCGCTCATTTCAAACGTATTCACACACTCGTTCAAGCAGTCGTTGTTCAAACGGTATACAGAAGAGCGCAGAGTGCTTTTCTTCGTACATTACCAACACAATCTCAGTTATTTCGTAAACAAACCGCTGTCTTCACTCCGGTTATGTCAGCCACTCAGCTAAGTCTTTCAAATTGGTTGAGAGGCGGTTAACGCTCTGATATTGGCCACACCTTCTGAATTTTTCCATAAAAGAAATTCATTATTTTGGCGTAAAGTTTTAGGGCAAATGGTTTCATTGGCTTTGCTCTACTACTTCTCCTTCAAACTATTCCAGATGCCTTTTTAAATCTCTGCAGTCTCGGCGATCTGTTTTGTTTTTTCCTTGACATTATTCAAACTATTGTGGATTACCCTTCGCTTCTTAAGCAAACCTATCTTAGTATCCCATCTAGAGTGTTTCTTAATTGAGATTGACTTTATAAGAACTCTGAATGCATGGAATGCACCCATCATAAGAGCCCTGTTAGAGTTCAATACTATCTATAAATCATTTAAGATTGGATTTTCTTCTTCTAAACACTCTTTCATTCAACTCCTTACTTATCTTATAATTAATTGATTTATTATGCTTGGTTACATATTCTTTTTACGGATTCAGTTTTTTTTTGTTAAAGCATCCGTATTAATCTGTAAGACATTTTGTTTTTGTTGACTAATTTTTACCAGATGGACCAAAAATTGGAGATTCTGTTGAGAATATTGCTGCTGTAGGGCAAAGCCTTGCTGAACAACCTTCAACATCGATAACTCATACCTCCACGTCCGCAACAATTAGGCATTCATGTATCGACTGTGCTCATGGTCGACTTTTCATATGTAAATGTTAAGAACCGTATTTTGAATGATAGTGAAAAATAGTAAAACCTGAAGGAATCTAAATTTTTAAATGTTTTATTTTATAACAATATTTAGGCGCGCCTCGTGAAAGACCCTTTATTAGTGAAGAAGGAAATTTCGATGAACACTTATGAGATTAAAATTTAGCAAAAAATGTTGAGGAATGTATGCATTCCCCTCAACACGAACAAGACAGTGTAGGTAAATTAATTATTCAGTTCTTAATATGTGAGCCAGAATTTTACTAGTTCAAAGATTTTGATATACGCATGGCTCCAACTACATTTACTGGCATTTTAAAGCACATGTTATACACTTTTCAAGCCCAAGTCTGCGGGAAATGGGTAAAATTCAATATGACAGCAAGTAAAATATCAGAGCTTAAAAGGGAGTTTTTTCGAAAATATAAACTTCTCGAAGCACGCTAAAAAAATGATTCTACATCTACAATTTTTATGAATATTTTATTTAGATATCATGCAAGACATGCTAAACAGGAAAGTAGGAGAGTTAAAACAACAAGATTAATGTATTTTATTTTTGCTGTTGGTTCCTAGAATGTCAAAATCTGTAAGCAAAGATTAATAGTTTAGAGTAACTTAAACAAAACTCCACCCTATGTTCCCACTAGGAACGACACTAAATTGGAACGTTAGATTAAGTTTTTGTTATGTATTCAAAAAAATTAAAAAAAGCAAAAACTTGAGGATTTAGAGACCAAAGAAAAATAAAAATTGCAACCCTACTGCCGCTACCTATTTAATGTGGCTCGAGTTTGTACCCCTTTTCGATTTGGCATCGCGTAAGTATTCCATGCTGCCACGCTACAAATTACGAATTCACGTTCCCAGCTGTTCATAATCAGTTGTACTATTTTTGAAGTACGTAGTTTATAAATTTAAAAACAAAATGGTATGTTGCTTGTTTTTAGACAAAAAATAAATCGCGTTGCTACATAACCCCAAGGCGGAAAATTTACTGAAAGAATTTCAACCTGAGGCAGGGAACATCTAGGCTAAGTAGAACATTTAATGGTAGTAGTGCCAAACAATAGGAGTAGTATTAAAAACTTCTATAGGTACTAAGTATAGAAATAAATATATAATATTATTACATAGCCTCAAATAAATATCAAAACCTAGTTTTTTGCATTTTTAGCTTAAAATATCTCGAAAATATCTGAGTCATCGGAACGGTTATGAGCAGACTTTGGATTCAACATACCGAAAATCTTTAGAAAAATATACTACCGATTCTGGTAAAATATTTTCGCCTAATTTTGACGGCCCTTGTTATTGAAAGTAATCAATATTACACCTATAAATAAGTATTTTCAAAAATTAGTACTTCAAATTACAGTATACGAATAAATTTTGTTGGCATTGTTATAGTTGAGCACCAGCAGGCGTTTCATGACTGTATAATCACTTTTTTCGAAAGCATTTTAACAAACGCCTATGTACGAGTAAGGAGGTATAGATTAAAAACAAAATATCTAATCAAAAATGCATGGTGGTAGCCGTCATGGTCAAACATATTACCCCAACAGTTCTACCAACACTTTACTATCAATTTATTATTATTTGGTTAAGCATGTTGTCTTTGATATTCAAAAAATGATAACGGCGTCATACATACAGCCGTGAACAAAATAATATGTAATAGTTTTGATTATTTTTCTGTTGTTATTTAATTTCCATTAATTTTTTATGAAAATATAATTAATTCTAGAACAAATATCATTTAAATCCCAGTTTCAAACTTTGCACAAGATTTATAAATCTTAAAGAATTTTCATTAAAATTAAAAAAATTTTTTTAATGAGAATTAAAAAGCAAAAAATGTGTGCGCAGTTTTATATCCAATAAATTTTAGTAAAATATAGTGCAAGCAAGTTTGAAGTAGCTGAAAATGTTTGTTGATTTTTGATAATGACCATCTGGTATCGCTAGGGACCAAAAGGTCTATGCGTGGCTTATTGCCAACCAGGCTAACCTAACCTTTGATAATGACATTTTTGTTTAAATTCTGATTAAATTAAAATTTGTCGAAATTTTATAAATACTATATGAAACATAGAATTATATGAGTTTTATTGTAGCATGCACTATATTTTTATAAAAACTTAATGAAAAATAAAGAAAAAAGTTAAGTATTCGAAATTGATCAAAATATCGCATTCTAATATTTTGACCATGGGTGTATGCAAGGGCTAATTTTTTTTAATTTGGCGCAAACGATCTTATCGTGGCTACGTAAATTTCTAACAGTATTTATTGACTTGTACACTCTTTTTAACTGCTTCCCAAGCAACCGCTTCTACCTTACTGAAATGAACTGGACAAGGACTAGTTATTACTCCAATAGCAATTTTCTAAAAATTTAGGTAAATAAATTATTTATTTGTTTAATAATCCAAAATCATTTTTTAGAAAAAATGTTGAATGAAAAACATACAGCGATGAATATAAACATTATAGTATCTCATTATATGTAATTGAGTGTCGACACAAAAAATGCTCCTAAAATTTTGTATTTATTTTCCCTTCTTTGAATACCTCTTATTTTATATTTAATTGTCGCCTGAGATCGGTCAGTGAAATTTTGGTCTTGGGAATTATTTTTCACGTACATTTCTCTAGTCACATTAATTATATATTTTCAAAATCTTATGCTATATTAGATGCTTATACTCTTAAGGGCATCATTCAGCATCTGTTGCCAAATTCCTACTCTCACGTTCTCGTCGTTTGAACGAGAGAAAATCTTAGCGCCTATACATCAAGTATGATCAAGGATGAGAGATTACCAGGTTTGCTCTTCAGCTGTGGTGAAAAACGAAAAGGGGCGAATAAATTTGGCTGCCACGTCATCGGGCTGCTCGCTCATTTCAAACGTATTCACACACTCGTTCAAGCAGTCGTTGTTCAAACGGTATACAGAAGAGCGCAGAGTGCTTTTCTTCGTACATTACCAACACAATCTCAGTTATTTCGTAAACAAACCGCTGTCTTCACTCCGGTTATGTCAGCCACTCAGCTAAGTCTTTCAAATTGGTTGAGAGGCGGTTAACGCTCTGATATTGGCCACACCTTCTGAATTTTTCCATAAAAGAAATTCATTATTTTGGCGTAAAGTTTTAGGGCAAATGGTTTCATTGGCTTTGCTCTACTACTTCTCCTTCAAACTATTCCAGATGCCTTTTTAAATCTCTGCAGTCTCGGCGATCTGTTTTGTTTTTTCCTTGACATTATTCAAACTATTGTGGATTACCCTTCGCTTCTTAAGCAAACCTATCTTAGTATCCCATCTAGAGTGTTTCTTAATTGAGATTGACTTTATAAGAACTCTGAATGCATGGAATGCACCCATCATAAGAGCCCTGTTAGAGTTCAATACTATCTATAAATCATTTAAGATTGGATTTTCTTCTTCTAAACACTCTTTCATTCAACTCCTTACTTATCTTATAATTAATTGATTTATTATGCTTGGTTACATATTCTTTTTACGGATTCAGTTTTTTTTTGTTAAAGCATCCGTATTAATCTGTAAGACATTTTGTTTTTGTTGACTAATTTTTACTTCAATAAATAAATAAACAAAAATTGTTGGGGAATGCTACCGTCATTAGCCAGTTTCATTCCGACAACATCGAACCATGTGCCAAGGGAAAGAGTTGTAAATTGGTATTCACTTTTACTTAGGGAGGCATAATGAATTGAAAACTTTGAAGCAGTTTTTCTAGAATTTTTTATTTTTTGAGTTATGCTATTCTTGCAGCAAACGAGCAATTTGTTTTGAATATCAACTAGCATTTTATTGAGATAACTTTACCCAACACTCAAAATGGTTTGTCATGCCACAATTGCCACTGCAGTGATAAGTAAATAGTTATGTAATAATTAAGTCTTTAGATTAAGGCGCAATAAATTTTTTTAAGTGGACTAAAAACAGAAGCGAGCGATATCGGTAAGTGATATTACTTATACAAGCACATGACATAGTTCCCATAACAACTATTGCTCAACATTTTAATTATTTTTTTTATGTTTTGTAATTACCATTTTATGGGTATCATATGTTTGAAATATACTTTATAAGCTGCAATATTAATTTATAACTCATATATTTTATTGTTTTTTTTTCAAAATATTTGGCAATTTTCGTTATAAATCTGGCAGTAATCATTTCCTGGCACACTTCTTTCCATGTCCACATCAATTTCATACACACTTAATCTTATAAGTGGGTTCCTTATCCAAATCAATTAATCAATAATTGAATACGGAATAATAAGCTAAGTGTGTCATCAGCCAATACTGACCAATATCTACGCAATATTTAGTCCGTCACGCGGCATCAAATTTATAAACTTACATAAGTACATTAACAGACTATAGTACTTGTACGTTTGTATGTTTGTGTGTATTAGAGCTGACAAAGGGAATTTATGTACAAATGTATCTACATATTTAAAAACGTAATGAAGAAAAATGTGTGCAAATATTTTCATTTAAGCGTACTGCGGGAATTCCCTAACCGGCATGGTGATACTTTTTGCAGAAAAAAAATATACTTATACACACATAAATTCATACATATTTTCCTTATGTACATATGCATACATACGTTTGTTGAAGGCAAAATTATGCTAATGTTTTGAGTTCAGCGGTCCATAAGCTGACTTAAAAAGTTGGAAGTGGGGAAAAAAAGTTGATATGACCAGAAAGAAATAATTACTTAGGAACCCAACTAGAAAGTAAGTAAAAAGAGCAAGTGTGAGAACTTAAGATAAACAGCTGTTGTTATTGCTTTACTCCCCAATTTCGCCACTGTTGCTAATAGCCGTTCTACTAAGACAACTCACAGCAGTCATGCGACAAACCAATACGAATTGTTGTATGACGTGCGAAAGTGAAGTCATTAGCTGGTATAATGATCACGCATACCTACGAACATGAAAACCTCCACAATTCCACACTCATACAAACATGCATAGATACGTATCATTAAACATGAGTCTACAAAACTTAAGCCGTGACGCGTTTATTACGCGTCGAGCCAACACATTTGCCATATTCTGATATTCGATAGCATCGCGCCGTTATATCATTTAAATTCTCAAATTAAGCTACTGAAAAGTGAATTAGTAAATAAAAATAACTAAAATTTCGATAGAGCGAATTTAACGCCACGAGGCTATTGTGATCGGGTGATTCTCAAACTGGAGTCTTGGTAATACAAAATTGAGCAAACAAAAAATTTAAGTGACCTAATAAATGCATAGTTGGAATTAAGTTAGAATGGATTATTGTGTATTATCCATATAAATGTCATATTTATAAGTATGATACATACTTCAGTTATTTCATTAATAGCCTATGGTAATAAGCCTTTTGTAGAACTACGTAAGTTGTGCGCCACAAATAGGAGGAGGAGCTCGGCAAAGCACCCAAAACGGGTGTACGCGCCATTTATATATTTGTATATAATAAGCCTTTCCCTCAAGATGTCCTTTGCTATCACTATTGTAAATACAAACTACTGCCTTAATTCGATATAACTTGTTAATCAGCGAATAATGTTGATACGCCATAGAGAGTAAAATATTTAATATATTTTTTACTTTCTTTTGAAAAACGTAAGAAAAATCATTTGTATTGTTGTTTCATTCGAATTCGAGCGTAAAAAGGATATTTTTGGTTCTCATTTGGCCGAAAATGATAGTTTCAGAGAGAGTGGCGCATCATTCCACAATAATCGGAACGTTTTTCTAGTTCACCTTTTCTCCAATCACAAAAGGATTTCAAAAAAGTAGAAATGTGTTTCAGCAAAAAGTAGTTATATTATCTGAGTGACACGGCGAAACTGGTTAGGGTCCTGAAAAGGGACCCAACGGCAAAGCTGGGGTCACTTAGGAAATCTGATGGCTCCTTCACGGAGCGGAAAAGTGAGACACTCAGCTTGCTGATGGAGTCGCACTTTCCTGGTAATCAGATAAGCATCAGCCGGCAACAGCCCTTATTGATAGAGGCAGTTGTCAGAGCTGCTACACCTTCTCGGCATGACTGGTTCGTTGCCAGATCTGTGGCGAATGAGGCCGCCATTCGATTTGCCATCAAATCTTTTGGCGACTACAAGTCGCCCGGACCAGATGGCATATATCCTGCCATGCTGAAGGAGGGTGCGGAGCTCGTGACAGCGGCCCTGAAGAAAATCTTCTCGGCATGCCTGGCACTGGCTTACATACCACGCTCTTGGAGGATGGTGAGGGTCGCCTTCATCCCAAAGGTTGGAAAAGACGACTACACCAGCCCCAAAAGCTTTAGACCCATCAGCATGACCTCTTTCATGCTGAAAAGTCTCGAACGACTAGTGGAACTGCGCATACGTCAGAAGTCGCTGAAGGCTCACCCTCTGTCTCTATTTCAGCATGCCTATCAGAGTGGAAAATCCTGCGAGTCGGCACTGCAAAAAAACCTTGTTGCTAGGGTAGAGCTGGCCATCGACAGGAGGGGCTACGCTATGGGTATCTTTTTAGACATAGAGGGGGCGTTCTGATAATGCCACTTTTGACAGTATGTGTAACTCTGCCAGTAGGCACGGCGTAGACCGGGTGCTAGTAAATTGGATTCGTTCGATGCTGGCCCAAAGAATAGTTTCGGTGCGAGGAGAGGAAGATCTGCTGGTGTCATCTGGGGTTAATAGAGGCTGCCCCCAAGGCGGTGTGCTGTCTCCATTGCTCTGGTGCATGGTAATCGATCCTCTACTCACCACCTTAAACGAGTCGGGAGTCTACGCACAAGCATATGCGGACGATGTTGCTTGTTTGGTAACAGGCCCTTCACTTATGAACATCTGCAGGAAAGTGCAGAAAACTCTGGATCGGATTGACACTTGGTGCTGTGCGAACGGGCTATCGGCAAATCCCGCCAAGGCTGGTATTGTCCTCTTTACCAGAAGGAGGAAGCTTGATGGACTCGCTCTGCCAAAGCTAAAAGGAGTCACACAATCCAGCTATCCAAGGAAATTAAATATCTTGGAGTAATCCTCGATAGTAAGCTCCTATGGAAATCACACGTTGAAGCAAAGGCATCCAAAGCACTGACAGCTTTCTGGCAGTGCAAAGGTGTCTTTGGGAAAACGTGGGGTCTCTCTCCTAGCAAGGTCCTATGGATCTACACGGCTATGATAAGACCCATCATCACCTATGCATCAGTGGTCTGGATGAGCAGACTATCCCTAGTGGGAGTCAGGAGGACCTTATCGAGACTACAACGCACTGCGGCCATCTGTTGCACCGGAGCTTTTCCGACTACTTCAGGCCCGGCACTAGATGCTCTGATTGGTTTACCACCACTTGATGCTTTCATCCGAGGAGAGGCCTTGAAGGCCATCTGCAGACTGAAACACAGTGGGAACTGGTACGGCCCTTGTCCGGCATTGGAGCACAGAGAAGGCATGGACATCGATCCAACGATTCTCTCCATGCCCCTTGACTCAATGCCATCAAGAGTCGTACTTGAAAAGAGATACAGTGTAGTACTAGTGCTACCAGAGGCTCAGTTGTGGGGAGACTCAGAAAATGAGCCCGGCAAACACTGTTTTCGCATTTTTACGGATGGCTCCAGGACCGAGCATGGCTCCGGCTCTGGGGTCTACGTGGAATCCAGCGGGACAAAACTGCACTTTGCTCTTGGAATGCATGCATCTGTGTTTCAAGCGGAGGTGTATGCAGTTCAAGAAGCGATGAACTTTGTTGTGGAAAAACGATGGAGAGGCAGATCTATATGTGTCTGCAGCGACAGCCAAGCAGCGCTTATGGCCTTAGACAGCCCTCAAACCACATCAGGGGTAGTGAAGTCCTGTAAATCCAGGCTGAACTATGTCGGTAGACATAATAGCCTGATGCTAACATGGGTCCCGGGACACGTGGGTATCGCGGGTAACGAGACCTCTGACTCCTTAGCTAAGATGGGCTCTGAAGCCAATTTCTTTGGCCCAGAGCCCGCTTTGCCACTCCCCTCTGCGGCCATCACGGCCACGGTTAGCAAATGGGTAACTACTACCCACAAGCGAGCTGCGCTTGGCAGGCTGAGAGAGGCTGCAGATGGACAAAACTGATGTTACCTGTCATGTCCGATCGACTGTCGCAAACCCTTCTGTCATTAAGCAGAGGGGAGTGCAGACGGCTGGTTGGACTGATGACGGGCCACTTTCTGTGGGCGAAGCACATGGAAAGGTTGGGCATCTCAGACAGTGTACTCTGCCCAGCTTGTGAAGAGGAGGATGAGACGGCGGACCACTTCCTGTGTGTCTGCCCCGCCTTCGCCCGAATCAGGTTGGAGGTCTTTGGCACTGATGTGTTAAGAAGCGACCATCTTGGCTCCTTGGCACCACAAGATCTTCTCAGATTTCTTCGGAGATCGGGTAGATTTAAAGAAAATTAAAAGGGAATCCAAGTGTAGTACAATGGACTCAATTAATGTCTGAGTGCGGCACTTGCTAGTTGTCCCGACAAAAAAAAAAAAAAAAAAAAAAGTTATTATAAATACAAAGAAACGATAATAGAAGTTCGCATAAAGCTACCTAATATTGCGTAACAGACAAATTCGTTATGCAGCTATGGCAACGAATTAAAAATGAAATCATTAACTATTGCATAATTCCAATGAAATGATTGATATGTGAACACATGCGCGTTAGCTGTTCGCTGTCCGCTCTTATTACTTTTTAACCGACTATAAACATTTTATCAGTTTATTTGAAATGAGTCACAGCCAATAGGAATAAAATGTGCGGATACTTGATGATTCAAGGAACTCAAATTAAATTATGCTTTTAGCATTAAGCCATCGACTTCCGATACAGTTTGTGCGAAATAAGCTACGAAACTTAATAAGTAATCTTTTTAAAGTCTAATTCATATAAGCACTTAACTCTGAGCGGCAGCAACTCTTCACCAAATTGAAGTGCATAATATTTTGCTTTCAAGAAATAAAGTTCAATATACTAACTAAAAAGATGACTTAGCATTAATTTATAGCTTGAGACTTAAGTATATACTTTTCTGACGAGGCACATGCCAGACAGAACAAGTAAAAATAGCGCAATGCGGGGTAAATTCAGGCGAGCACACTACACTTTATTTAATTCAGCTGTATTAGTTGTTTACCCAATGTACTTAACGCTATTTAATGACATTTGCTGGCTTACAGGTGGTCTACTTTTTCCACTGTACACAATTAACCGAACACTTTTGCAGGGAGTGCCAAATCAAACATTAATCATAGGAGTATTTTGTGTTTAATGACAAAATTATGAGTAGGTACTTAGATAACTAAAGTTGAATGGCACACAAAAACGAAATATGAAATGTCCACTTATTCACTTATTAGCGGTAGATTTTTTAAGTGCATTTGAGTTAAAGTGGCTAAAAAATGCACATGCCACCCAACATACGGCAGTAAAAATATTAAAATATTGGTAATAAGTATTTAAGTTTATGACTTTGCGTTTATAATGTCTGAATGATGCACTTCCACAAGTTTGTTTTTTTTTTGTTATTTTTTTATTGAGGAAAATTTATTTCATAGGTGCGCATTCAAAGCGCACAGAGACACAAACAGATTTTTTTCTAAACGGCGCGAAATCAGGCAAGCTATATTCAAAAAACATAAGTACAAGCAGCCTGGCATTTCAGCAACAGATATTAAATTAACTGCTTGTTTTGGCGCATCCCTAGCAATGAAGGGGATCCTCAGTAGTAACTTTACGTTACGAAAATTGATCTGTTTATTGAATAGCCGAAAATGTGCTGCATTAAATTTAAGCACGACTCAAGCATAAACGACTTGTTTATGTTTTTTGACACGGTATCCACTAGTGATTTCAATCTCGGAATCCCGGCCTTTTATATTACAAACAGTAATTTTACCATAAAAATTAGGTCGCTAATATAATTTTAATGCAGGAAGCTGTATACTTCACTTCATTTCGGACAGCAAACGTTAGCCTAAGTGTCCGACTCTTGATATACTGGGTGGCTATATTTAAATACTTCTGTGGAAAATTCGGTTTTTATAGGATGCGCTTAATTTTTTTGATTAGAAATTTTATGAGCATATTCATATGTACTCAAGAATTAAATATATTTAATATTGAGCTCAAAAAGTGATTAAAAATAATTTTATATAGAGTATATTAGCACAGAAGTGACACAAAACATAGTTATAAAATGCTGAAAAATTATTCTTCTTGCTTATAAATAAACTTAATTGATTGCCTTAATAAAAATTATGTATGAAGGGCTAAGAACTAAATTGTTCTGTGTTACACTTTTCAACAATAAAATCTAACAAAATCAAAAACTTTTTAATTTCGGAACAGTCCCGGGAACTCAGGACTTCAAAATGATATACCAAAAATTTCGGGATTAGTAAAACTCTGACAACTTCAGAAATCAGTAAAATCCCGAAAATGAATACATCCAGTATCCACTGCTAGCAGAGAGTCTAACTGAAGAGCTTGACCTGATTGGTATTAGTAATTGACGTCAGTTAGCACGAGGAGAAGAACACAACTGAGGCGCTTTGTTAAACTCGACCAAAATAGCTTGAGCGGCTAAAGCACCAATCAAGAAGAAGAAGAATTTACTTATTTACTATTCTAATTTTTACTAATTTCCATGTTTTTACACTGAACACTTCTGACAAGAACAGTCGTAGCATTTCTATGTTTATACATAATAGTGTATTCAAATACCCTGCTGGAAAATCGACTAGTAACGAACTTGTGCGCTCCAAGTGAATTTAAAATAAAATGGCTAGAGTTCACTAATTAATACACTGGTCAGCCATCTTTATTATGTAAATCAAATGTCGTTCGTCTTCAGATTATGATGTATTGTAGTCAAAAATCGATGGCGCTGAACAAGGTCTTGAAAAGTGATCGTGAAGCGTGTAGGAAGGTAATCGAACACTTTAAAATACAATAAAAAGAATATCTCTTATTGAATACAGCTCTTAAATCGGTACTAAGATTTTGAAAAACCAACTGCTTCTAAAATAGGATCTAAAAGAAACCTGTATATAAACTATGTATGTATGTAACTACATAACGGCTTAAGAATTTTCAATTTACTCTGCCACTCTGAGTAAAAGTAAAGAAAATTTTCATCTAATGAGATATTACGCGCCCTCAATTCGGCACTCTTTTGCTTGCTATGTTTGGGCTCTGCTCACTTGACGAAAAATCTGCATATGAAAGCAATAACAAAGTTATGGAGCAGGATTCGCCACTAGTGAATATGGTTATAGGCCCCTTCTATTTGCCACTTCCCTGTTCGCTATCTCTTTGCTCGACTAACTTGACGAAACATTTGCGTGTGAAAGCAAAAACAAAGTTATCGAGTAAGACTATCCGCACGAATATGGTTATACGAGTACTTCATTAAATTGGTATAACTCACTATCTCAATTCAAACACATGTAATTGACGGTAGCTTCACCCCCACGTCACCAAGATATGTTCATTTATACCAGTTGCTTCAACTATTCACCACTTGTTAGCGCTTGGCGAAAATAAGAGTTCTTATACATCATAAAACTGGTATATCTCAATATTTTCAATGCTGCCAATTATTTTTCAGGAGAATTTCTTTAGAACGCGTTCATATAGGGAGACTTTTGTTGATTCAACACTGCGAATTCCCGTTTGGTGTTTCCCATTGTATTCCCACACCTTGCAATTGTTCGTTTATAGTCTACAATCAACAACAACATTGAGAAGAAAAAGAGCGTATTTACAGAGTCGGTCACAAGTAAGGAGTTGAAACAACGAATGTTTTGCTTTATGAATACGGTTTCACTAATACTCAGTGAGTGTTTCCAGGCAAATGTAATTTTTGGTAGCTCTTTTCCAGCGCTACTAAGATATGTTTATTTATTCCAGTTGCTTCATCTATTCGCCACTTGCTAACGTTTGGCGTATCGAAGAGACCTACTGTTAGATATCGCCATGAATTTCTTACACAGCAAGAAAGGGTTTGGTAATTTCGGCATACATATCTAAATATACATATATTTTTTTTTTGGATTGTAATAGTATTAAAGTAAATGAGCGGTAAGAGTCCTGTAGTGAAATACCAAAACGGTCAAAAAAATACAAATTGAATTGAAATCAAACTAGTCCGAGAGAGTCCAGATGTGCACCTATTGCAAAATGATTTATTCAACCCTATTTTATTCGACTTCAACATTTTAATTAACTTTTATTTAGGAATGTTGAAAACAATTAAAACTAAAACATATGCAATTTTATATTATTATTTCTTAGGGCTCCCGGGAGGAAAAAATGGCCAAGTATGCAATTTAATATATCATCGTTTCGCCAGCAAAAGATACAACAATTTTTATTTGGTAGCATGTAATGAAAAATGCTTTTATTTAATTTTTTTTAATTGTTATTTAAAATATTAATGTATTTATTTTATCTTTCCATCAATACTCAGATAACGTAAGACTAATATTGTTATCAAATTTTAAGCTGTTAAATGAATAATATTTTTTTTATATTTATTATTTTAAATTATACTTAATAAAACAAATGTTATTATTCATTCGAAAATTTATTTTGTTTTTTAATTACCCTTTTTAATCTCAAATTAGTGGGTTTGGACTAGTATTTTTTGTCTATTTTGAACTAGTATGGGACTGTATATTTCTAATTGACATCTCCATGTTAAAAATATCAGTTGGTTGTATGGAAAAACATAGTTGCTTGACTAGTTGGGTCTGCGACTGGTTGTGAGGTAGTTTACAACTAGTACATTTGGCTACAAGGTGTATACACATATATAAGTACATACATATACAAGTATGTACGTATGGAAATGCAAGTATGTGTGTATCGTAAATTATTCATTTATAATGATGAGAATATGGAGATACAAAAAATCTTACTAATTTGAAATAAAAATATATAGCAAAAAGGCGATAATCTACGCGTATTATTTGCCATGAATTTATTTTTATTTCTTTTTTTGCTGAAAACTCATACATACATACTTAGGTAAGTAAACATTTTTTAGTAATTTATCTAATATTTTATTTGTATTTTCATCTGTCGAATTTGTAAGCGAAGTGTAAGGCGGTGCACAGTACTTTGTTGCTGCGAAAAGCGTTGTATATCACTTTGGCACAAAAAATTCACTTATTAGGTAGAACTTCAAACTTTTGCCGCTTACACTACATACAAAAATAAAGAAAAGGTTTTTTTTTATGCTTACAATAGAACCTAATAACTCTAAAAATGGCGCACCCAAAGGTGTTAGGTGGAAAAATGTTTCAATACTTTTGTTTTGCATTTTCGCCCAGCCCTTCTAAGTTCGAAGCGTAGTGTACCGATTTATTGAAATGTTTCAAGCCGGGCGGACTCACAGCTTGAAGTGATTTCAACCAATTGCTTCGAAATTTTAACCGTATATTCGCAGTGGAGCTCTGAATGGAAGTACAAATAAATTTTTTATATTTAAACTTTTTTTTTGGAACAATTCTGGGGGAAATTATTTTTAATTTTTAACTTTTTCAATTTTTGTTTGTTTGTAATTTTTAACTAATTGTTTTCGCATAAACTATTATATCAGAAACTTTTTTGGTACTTCTATAACTATTCACATATATAAAAAACGTTTCATGTTCCCCCAAATGAAAAATTACAGATGCACTTGCTCGCTGCGTTTTTTCCTTAAAAAAAAAAGCAATGCTTAGTCGAAGAAAATTGTGCAAATACCATATTTAATTTTAAGTAAAAGAATAATTTATACATTTTGATATTTTTTTTCTATTTATTTCATTGTCCTGCTGAAAAAATCCCAAAATATGCCGGCGCCCAGTGGTATGGCTTCACACATTCTTTAGCGAAAAATAGCAGTGCTTCTTGGATAATGCAATTTTAAATGCATGCTAGTTAAGAGAATTTTTAAAAATTCTTAAAATCGGCCACTCCTTAGGGGCAGCCCCTTGAAACTTTTAGTAATAATTTCTAAATACATGTTTTAATTTAAGCCTAAAAAATATGATGTAACTGAACTCGGTGCATAAGTTACTCGTATGAAAGGCAGCGACGATATTAGGCTTAGTTGACGGCCAAATCGGGCAATAACTAATTATCATAATGCGATATTTTTCAGAAACACAAAAATGAGATATTTCAGTAATTCGAAAAGAGAAACTAACCAAAATCAATATTTGAATTAACTTCTGAGATCCCCATAAGACTGCGTCGGGGTTTCGAAGAAGAAACTTGGCACCGCACTGTGGTATGGCTTTATAAATTGTGAAATTTTGAACGCATGATTAGTTAAAGGTTACAAATATGATTGAAGTGCATAGATCAGCCCCTATAAATACCTCCTTTCTTCGTATAGTAAAGATTTTTGAACATTTTCATTTACGATTAGCAAAAATAGTTCAAAATATTAAATCATTTCTTGAATTACATCATCCATTTCAAAATTTGTTTAAGCCGTTGACGTATTATGAAGGGAACAGTCGGTGCAAGCAGAGGATTCAAAACGTCAGTACTTGTTTTAGCTCCATAGCATTTTCCTGAAAATCAATTGTCAAAGAATTGTTGTTACACCATCTGAAGTAAAAAAAATGTTATCCTTGCACTATGCAATATATTTTAATAAAAATTTACAGTAAAATTTTCATGACCTTTGTCAGAAAATTCATCAGTTTGTTCTGCGATCGGTGAGCGACGGTGAATTTTTTCCCGTACATCGAAAGAACAGACTCTCAGCTTTAATTTATTTATTTTTCAAGCAAAATTGCAAACACTGAATTTCATAATTTCATTTTTGTTCGCGTCCGCCGTAGCTTCCATTCGGAAGCGCACAGGATCGAAACCTCGGGCACGAAATACGAATTTATAGAACGAGTTTTTTCTAATAGCGGTTTCTCCTCGGCAGACAATGGGAAATCTTCGAGTGTATTTTTGGCATGAAAATGCTCCAATATTAAAAAAATGTCGTACATACATATATAAGCCATTGAAATGTGTGAAAAAGTTTCGTATGTCTAGTAACTTCACGGAAATTTTTCTAATATAAGATTTTACTTTTGAGAGGAAAATATGTGTATTTTTACTTAGTCCAACATTTCTCTTTACAACTAAATCATTAGACTTTTGAAATTCAATCGTGAAAATTTATTTTTTTCTACCAAAATAACACTGTAAGCACAGTACAGGTATTACAATATATTCTACAGCACATTTAAGTCAAATTCAATGATCGCCCGTTCCGTGTTCACAATTCCGCTTCTACGCACATAAAAAAGTGTTAAAAAACTGGCACCTACATATTGTAGTATAAAATGATTTTTACTAAAAAGCCGTATTTCAGGTCTGTCACATAAAATATTCAAAACAAAAATTCTATTAGCGAGTACCTTTCATCAGAGAATGACAAATGCAAAGTAAGGCAGTTTATTACGAAAATAGTTTAAGAGGAATACTAATTATCTAAAAAGTAACATTTCTTCAAAGCCATTTCCTGTCTCTGATTTTTGATACGAAATCTTTAGCGCCCTTTCGTGCGTTTAGCGTGAAAAATTGTATGGCTTCACATCACAAGTTCATAAGCTGATGTCCTTTTTGAATGGTGCGGCTCGTTCATGATGTGTACTTAAGTGGATTAGATACTAAATAGAAACCTTTGTGGATAAATATTTCATATTACTCGTATTTGCTAACAATAGCCAGCTTTGAATGCCTGAACTTTATATGCATTTGCTTCAATGAGCGATTCCATGTCAAGTGATCCAAGTGAGCAGAATACTTGGTCTCACATTTTTCTGAAAATTTGTTTATTTGTAGGCTTGAGTCTAATAATAAATAGTAAAACAATTTAAAAAAAATATATATATATAATTTAGAGTATTATTCAATATTGAAAACTTTAGTCAAGAATTTTTAAAGTCAATTATCTTCGGTTTTGTCAAACAAAATTTAATATATGTAGATATATATATTTTTTCTGATTTTTAATTTTTTAAGGTAAAATATACTTAAAAAAAATTTGATTGAAGTTTTTTAAGAATAATTTTTTTTGATCATTTGTGAAAAGCCTCCACACCCTCGTTTTTTTTTTTTAATTTTTTTTAGATTCCGTTGTTATGTTTTTGATTAATAGCTCAAACTGCCCTGTAGTCTCTGAAAGTTTTACTTCCCAATGAGTTATATTCAAGTAGGTCCAGTACGAACTAGTTCAAGATTGAGTGACACCGAGTGTCTGAATACTAATGCAGGTAGCGACGCTCCGATCGCTTTGCAAACGGACGTATTTGCACTGATTTTTCACTGGTTCTCTAGGTCTAAATACGCGAAGCACGGTACCTTCTGCGGCAACTGACACATCTAAATACCTTATATATATATATATATATATATATATATAATTGGCGCGTACACCCTCTTTTGGGTGTTTGGCCGAGCTCCTCCTCCTAATTTGTGGTGTGCGACTTGATGTTGTTCCACAAATGGAGGGACGTACAGTTTCAAGCCGACTCCGAACGGCAGATATTTTTTATGAGGAGCTTTTTCATGGCAGAAATACCCTCGGAGGCTTGCCATTGCCTGCCGAGGGGCAACCGCTGTTAGAAAAATGTTTTTCTTAATTTTGGTGTTTCACCGAGATTCGAACCGACGTTCTCTCTCTGAATTCCAAATGGTAGTCACGCACCAACCCATTCGGCTACGGCGGCCGCAAACCTAAACATAAACCTTTTACTGTTACTAAATTCCGTTCTGAACCTTTTTACAAAGCTAAACATTGGTTGGATGGTGTACCTCGGTATTAGTTCGTAAGATTATTAATGACTAGCACACCCGGCCCGCTTCGCTGGGCACACTAAAATAGAATAGATATGGTTTAGAACAGAAAAGATATGGTTTTCATATTATTTATTTCTTTATTCTTTTTTCAAGCGCTTTGGCATAAACAATATTTTTTGTTTTTCTATTTGTTTTTGAGAAAATATAAAATATAAATTGAAAATCAGGAAAAAAGAAGATTGTTTTTGAATTTCAAATCAACGCAAATGAATAACTAAGAAACAATCGTCTTTTTTCCTGATCATCCATGAATTTTTCGTTTCAATTTATATATTTCCATTTATATTTTTCAAAAAAAAAAAAAACGAAAAAATTTCTTTTTTCCACGAACACATACATAATTTCATTTGAACATTCGAATTTCACATTAAATTCTCAAATTTCGTAAGAAATTTTTCACTGTTCCAAAATCCAATTAAAAAAAATTCACAAAGAATTTTTACACTTTGCACTTACGTCTTCTCCTTATGGCATCCAAATCAAAAAGAAATATTGACACATTGTAACTCACACTGTCAATTTGACAGTTCAGTTCCGCCCCAAGCGTTAAAAAAGTAAACGACATTATGGCTGGTTCAAAAGAACGCTGTACCCGTTGCCAGTGTTCCGAATTACAACTAAACTTTACGAAACCCATTTTCAATACCTACTTAACAATGTGTGTAAGTTTGGTTTAATTCGGTTCGAAGGCACGGCGGGTCCACGTTGTGGCATATATTTCGAGACCCCAGTCATCAATAGGTATCAAAATTACCCTATATTAAAGCACTTATACACAGCTTTCATTTGATAACCATATTGTACATACACAACCAAAGGTTACCCGGGTCCACGTTTTGACCTATATCTCGAGACCCCAGTCACGGAGCGGCATGAAAAATACTCTGTACTAAAGCATTCACCAACAGCTTCAATTTGATATCCATATTGTACAAACACATTCTAGGGTCCACGTTTTGGTATCTATCTCGAGACCCTAGTCACGGAGCGGCATGAAGAATACTCTGAACTAAAGCATTCACCAACAGCTTCCATTTGATACCCATATTGTACATACACATCCGAAGGTTACCTGGGTCCACGTTTTGACCTACATATATCTCAAACCTTATCCACCAATAGGTACCCTATGTTACTTCTATCACCTCCAAAAACATGTGTACAAAGTTTCGTAATAATCGGTTAAGTAGTTTTGGCGTGAAAGCGTAACAAACAAACTTACATTCACATTTATAATATTAGTAGGGATTATACCCCCAGACACACTTTATCCCTCATATTGATACCATATTGATACCATTCTGCCTTCTCCAAACTGGATAAAGAGGCAAAGTGAATGGGTTTGGTGGGTTTGGTTTGGTGGTGAACGAGGACAAAACGAAGTACCTCCTGTCTTCAAACAAACAGTCGGCGCACTCGCGTATCGGCACTCACGTCACTGTAGACAGTTATAATTTCGAGGTTGTAAAAGACTTCGTCTATTTAGGAGCCAGCATTAACACCGATAAAAATGTCAGCCTTGAAATCCAACGTAGTTGCCAACAAGTGCTACTTTGGACTAAGTAGGCAACTGAGCAGTAAAGTCCTCTCTCGACGAACAAAACTAACACTCTACAAGACTCTCATCATGCCCGTCCTAACGTATGGCGCAGAAGCTTGGACGATGACAACATCCGATGAAGCGACGCTTGGAGTGTTCGAGAGAAAGATTCTGCGTAAGATTTTTGGACCTTTGCACGTTGGCAACGGCGAATATCGCAGACGATGGAACGATGCGCTGTATGAGCTTTACGACGACATAGACATAGCGCAGCGAATAAAGATTCAGCGGCTTCGTTGGCTGGGTCATGTCGTCCGAATGGATACAAACGCTCCGGCTTTGAAAGTATTCGATGCGGTACCAGCTGGTGGTAGCAGAGGAAGAGGAAGGCCTCCTCTGCGTTGGAAAGATCAGGTGGAGAAGAACTTGGCTTCACTTGGTGTGTCCAATTGGCGCCGGTTAGCACGAGAAAGAAACGACTGGCGCGCTTTGTTAATCTCGGCCAAAATCGCGTAAGCGGTTATCGCGCCAATTAAGAAGAAGAAGATTGATACCATCCTCAGGATAGCCTTCTTCGTTTGGGTCTGGTTGTGAATGTGGGTGTTAGTTCCAAAAGGACTTCTACGGACGCAGGAGGACAAGTTATCAGGGCCCCTGTAACGCAAGCGCCTTATTGGTTCCCTGCCGGTTAACCGATGCTTTAGAACCTTAAATGACACACTCAAAGGTGTAAGGTGGGAAAAATGTTTCAATACTTATATTTCGAATTTTGACGCAGTCTAGAGTAGCGATAAGTGTGATAACTTGTTTAAAAGTCAGGTGATTAATACGGCGATCGTAAAATAACGATGAAAATAACTTCTGAAGTAAAATGTAAAATAATCAATAGATATTTGCATGTAAGCACAATGTACGGAATAGCCTCACGTTGTTGAGCAAAATGACGTCAGGAATCATACAATCGTAGCAAAACACTCGAAAGTGTATTTTTTGAAGTGGATTTCATATTTGGTATATCCCTAGTTGGTGTCATGCCATAAATTCATATATCATTTCAATCAATATTAATTATATTCCAATAGAACATCTATCTTATCATAAATTTGTTTGATAATTCTCCATTTGAGATTTCCTCCCCAGATAAATAAATTTGCACGCACGCCGCGAGTGGAAAACAAATAACTGACATGAGCGTGCCTTTTCTATTTTCAGAATATTCAATAGGTACAAAACAAACACCAAAAAAATACATTTTACTAAAATGAATTTATCTCAATTGTACCCCTTTTATCATTTCAAATAGATAACAGTTTGCTTTAGATAAATAGTGAGTTTTTAGAAATGAATACATCTCTCATTTTAACCCATGAATTCTTCAATTCACGAGCCAAATGGAGTCCAAAAAAGTGTGTTTTTTATTTTAATTTCTTGTACAGTCGAGTCTGGATATAACATGTACCCCATGTGGCGAACACTTCATTTTCCATTATATACTCTATATAGAGAGCCTTGGAAACTTGGATGTAACGCAACATTTTTAAAGCTAGCATTTCTAAAGAAAGTGTTTGAATTTATTCTATTTTTAGGTAAACAACTCTCCCTGAAAACCATCCGAACATGCCTTAAACACTCACGATGGATTTGCATTATATATTCCCCCAATTTTTACACCATTGATCCAACCAATGGATCAGAATGCTATCCGTAAACCAAGCTCTATTACAGAAAGAGTCTTTTGAAAGTGCCTATTGGAAAAAAGATATTGCCAAGTTCTTAAAATCGCTGACCATCAAAGATGCAAGTTCTTGGGATCAACTGAAGCTTAACGTTATTGAGAAATGTGAATGAATTGTGAAATGTGATGAACTCACGATGAGGATTTTGAAACTCTTTTAAGCTCACTCCACTTTAAAATATTGAAATAACAAATACAAATCGTTGCAACAGAAGTAATATAATATTTTTAAAATCTTTTTACAATGTTCACCTTTAGACCATGTATGTATAGCGAAGACGATATAGAAATCTGGCATAGAGCAGAAGAGGGTTTGCCAAACTTTGATTCAAGTAACTGTGGAGATGTTATTACTTCTGATAGTAAGGATGATGCCAAAGAACTTATGGAAGAGCAAGTTCTAAAATAAAAAGCCTGTAACAGCATCTGCGGCAATTCAAGCTCTCGAATGGGCTGCAGAAAATATAAGCAATGTTTCCCATATGTACATGATACATAAGTATTTACACTACAAAGCCTTGGTGATCAGGCAGTACAGAAATCGCTCACTCCAAAACAAAAAAAAAAAGTAATATCACCGACCACTTTTCAACTTTTTAATGTTGAAATGCACAATAAATGCATAAAACTGTGTTGGCGTTCCATTGAGAACCTGTGGTCTGGTCCTGGAAAGATAGGCCTCGCGTCTACTCAGGAAGCGCTGGGTTAGTATGTAAACGTGAAAAGTCGTGAGAGCCTTGTGGTCGTAGTTAGATCGATGGCGCTCGAGGTAACCTCTGAGGCTAACAAAGCCGAAGCTCTCGAATTTTGTAGGTGTCCTTATCGAGCAATATCCGTTAGGTATCCATACGGTGAGACTTGTGATTGCCTCAAGTCCTTTCTGCAGAGGCTGTCTGGAACACGTAGTGGAATCATGTCAGCAGCTTCTCACCTTTTCGCCACACCTACGGATATAGCAGCTTTAAATATTACACATCTGGTGAATTTCATCGGTGGCAAAGTTTGAAAGGAATTCGGGCACCACTTAGTTGATTGAAATTTAATAAGTAAAACCAATGGCTATTTTTCTATTAACAAATAGAGGTTAGACAGAACACCATGTAAGGTATAACCAACACCTAAGCACAATTTGCATTAAAACATATACTTTTTTTAATTTTGTCACCTCTAGTTGACACTGTGAACGGAAGGGTTAATGTGTTGTCACACCAATAATTTAATGAATTAGAAAAAACAATACCTGTATGTGTATAGATGTGTATTCATATATGAAATTGCAAGAATAAACAAAATAGAGTAGATCTATTTCGGCCGCCGTAGCCGAATGGGTAGGTGCGTGATTACCATTCAGAATTCACAGAGAGGTCGTTGGTTCGAATCTCGGTGAAAGCAAAATTAATAAAAACATTTTTCTAATAGCGGTCGCCCCTCGGCAGGCAATGGCAAACCTCCGAGTGTATTTCTGCCATGAAAAAGCTCCTCATAAAAATATCTGCCGTTCGGAGTCGGCTTGAAACTGTAGGTCCCTCCATTTGTGGAACAACATCAACACGCACACCACAAATAGGAGGAGGAGCTCGGCCAAACACCTAACAGAAGTGTACGCGCCAATTATTTATTTTATTTATTATTCCGGTTGATTAATGCGAACTCAAGTGTAAATATTTACACACATACACATACTACATATACATACTTATTTACACATACAAATGTAACACTTAGTTTTAGCGAACTTTCATTACTTACGAATAATTACTTTTATATATTGTTTACACTAATCGATATACATATTTTATCGGATTTCAACGCACGCAAAAAAGTATAAAAATGAAAGCAATCAATAAAACAAAAGAAATAAAAACAAAACAAAGAGTACACTACAATGTTTATTGAAACTTTGAAGCTTAATAAGAATTTATGGCATTTTGTGTAAAAATAATATAAATTTTTGATGTAAAATTTTCCTTTGAAGTTGATCTATACTTCTTGTATGTATGTATGTATGTATTTTTATATTATATGTAAGTAGTATTATTTACAGGTATTAGTAGTATTATTTACGGTAACAATTAAACGTGTTATGTGATATGATTTCAGAAATTGCCCACATTTTTAATAGGTTGTCATTAAGCCGACCAACCGATGACATCATCTAGGCTTTCAGTTCATGAGAAATGCCTTCTTTTTTCTATTGCATTTCTAGTTTCGCTGCAAAGATTAGAACCGTTTTGAAGTATTTTCGTGTTACCTAAATGAGAATCGATGTATACGCTAGGCGCGGGGCAGTTACCGCTCCTCACCGTCAATGCCATCTAACGATAAGCTCCTACCTACGATAAGCTCAGGAAGCATACGATTTCGACGGGGTGGGTCAAAAGCAAAATTGGTGTTAAATTCGTAGAATAGGTGGTTAGTATACCATCACATCCAGGCGATATGTTGAGTATATCCAGATCGATTCTGGATAGCTTGGTACAATATCTAGAAAATAATTGTGTCCAAGTATTCTATATGGCATTAGAATGGCTGCTTTTGATTATCTCTCTCATTCGCACTACTGAAATTTTATATCTAATCAAACAAGCACTTAAATAGTCTTTAAAATATTTTAAAGAAAGAAAATGCTCCCAAAACTCGAATGGAATTTCATCTGTGAAGAATTTTGAAACATTACACACAAATTAATATTAATAGTGTATAATGTAACGATCCGGATTTATGGAATATTTAATGGCGTTACAACAGCAACCACAAAATCATCCTTACATCGGTTAATATTGATATCATCTGATATTAGTAGATGACAATTTTTTTTACATTATCGATACTATCCGGTTATGACCCAGACCAAGGCCTATCTCTTCAGCAGCACTTTCCAAAATGTATGGGAAATATTTGATGTTTTTATAACAACAAAAACGATATATCTAATTGCAAATATGGACCTTAAAGTTACTATCGATGTATTTTTTGCATTGCTGTGCAGACTGAAACCACAAACATTTAATTACAAATTTTTAATTGAGATCTAAGCTCAAACTTTGTTTTAGGTTTTTCTGGAAATGTAGTTACATTTTTTAAAGTTGAAACAACGTAATCGATTGTGCTTGCATAAGGGTCAGGATGTGGATTAATATTTCTACATACATACGCATGTAGCTATATTAGCTACAACAGATTTGAGCGATTCCACGTCAAGTGACCCAAGTATTTTAGATATGGTCGAAAATTTTTCTAAAATTTTTTTATTTACAGGCTTAAGCATAATGAGAAATAAACTGAAAAAATGTTGAACAACTATTGTTTAATAAGTTAACAATAATTAATAATTTTTGAGATTTATGTATTCAATGTTGTTATTTTGGTCAATATTTTTAAAATGAAACATCCACGGTTTTTTTCGGCATTTTTGAAATTTTTTTTTTACCTGTTAAAAAAAAAAAATTGTTAAATAGCTTCGGTTTATTTTAATGTTTCTTAATTTTTTTTAGAAAAAATACACTTTTAAAAAAATTTTACATTTTGACATTTTAAAATATTTCAAATAAACTGAATATTTTGTTCTATTTTGCCTACTCAAATAAATCAATTTTTTTTTCTACTTCGACGAGACATTTTAATGTACAAAATGTTTTTGCTGGCCTAGTGTCACCACTTTTAATGAATTCGCCTTGTCTCATTACTACAAAAAAATTATTTCCCAAAAATTTGTTTAACAAAACCAAAATGTTAAAAGGAAATCAATATATTTAACTTAAAAAAACTCTACGCAAACATTTTCTGCATTAATTCTCAAAATTATTCATTTTTTCTTTACTTGATTTTTACTCAATTTTCAGAGAAATATACGACAATTTTCAAAATATTTGATTCAATTAATATTGAAATCAGTTCCTAAAATTGTTCCGAGACTGCCGCGTTGATGTGGTCGCCAAAGATACCGTAGCAACGTTAGAACACAAGTCATAGAAGTTTACTATAGAGTAACATTTTATCAAATATTTTTCAGCACTTACATACATTTCGCATTATGGAAATTTTGCAAAAAACATAAATAAGTTTTTTCGAAATTTGAAACAATTATTTCTCAAGCAAAATCTAGATGAAACAAACATCGTAAGTCGGAAACGTAACGATTTGACGGAAGACGAAATGTTTTAGTAATTTTTCTAAAGGACTCGAACAAATATGGTCGAAATAAATGTGAAGTGTATTGCAATGTATTTTGTATTGTTGCAAAATAATAGAGAATTAAAAACTATGTACAGTTGCAATGAGCATTTTGAATGTCCTAATTAAAGTAATTTAAAAAAGCACTATTTCTAAATAGTTAGACAATACAATGCTTAAAAATAGCTGTTTTATACTAAATACAGTATAAACTCGACAAAGGCAATCCGTGATGCATAGCATAGCCCTCATCATATTGACCAGCTCTTCAACGAACTTCCCTGAAAAAACTTCTCAAGGAAGAAAATTTGCCTCCGTTGCCTTCGTTGAGTGTGGCGTTTTGAGAATCGAACACAAAATTTTATCGTCGGATTACGCTTATTTTAGAATCGAAAACGAAAAAAGTAGAAAAAGACAAACTTTTTTAGGGAGAAGCAAAATCGTCATTAGATAATTTCGATTATTTTTGTTGATTTAAGGCGTCTATTGCGCTGGTTGTTGTATTTCTATTATTTCTTTAAGCTCAAATATATGATGTTATATTGGAGCATAGGAAAAACATGTCCGTATGCACATATACATTTCGATTATAAAATTTAATGGGCCACTTGCCTTGATGGGGTTAAATAAGTATGCTACAACAAGAACAGCAACACTAAAAACATATGTATGTATGTATGTGCAATTCTGTAACTTTAGTAACACAATTGACGATAGCTTTACAATTTTTTCATTTTAATTCAGAAGAAGCTGCATGAGTCAGGTGGAATAACCAGCTTTTTGGAGAAAAACATGCAGAAAAACAAAAAACATATCTACATACATACATATGTGTGTTTTAAAAACAAGATCCCATTGTTAAAAGAACTAAGCTTTCTGTTTCGTAAACGTGATTTCACTTTTCACTTATTCGCAGAAACAGCAACCTGAATAAATACAATTGCCACAGTTTCTATTAGTCGGGTTTACCGAGTTCTTACTGTATATTTATGAATACAGATTTTCCAACCAAAAACAACATTTTTGTTATTTTTAGTGCATTGTGAGTATTATAATTTCGAGTACATTATTTATTTCGAAACAGAATTCTTTCACTTTTATTCTGTACAGAATTTGTCTACTTTTTATTGCACTTTACTTTTCTGCTATTTTCTTCAAACATATGGCTGTACATACATATATAATACATTGGGTGTGCATACAAATATACATACATATATAAAATACTAATGTACAAAAGTACATGTAATATATATATGCACACATACAGATTTAAATAGTGTTTAGCTTCGTACCTACATATGTACATACATATGTATCTCGTTTTTTACGAAAATTTACTTTCTTAGAAACGCCCACTTTTTGCTTTTTTACAATCATCGGAAATTTCTCTTTCATTTCGTAAAATAGCGAATTACGGAATCTTTCCGAGCATCTCAGTCTCATCACCCACAAGCGAAGAAATTTTGCCCTCAATACGACGCAGTCAAATGTACATATGTATGATTGTACATACATACATACATACTATACATACATATATGTATATATACATATATAGTTTATGGTCAACTTTTTTTTGTTTTGTTTTTGAAGAATTGGCAATGCGACATATGAATGTGTGTAAATACATGTATACAACCCATTCTACCAACAAATGACATATGTACGTATGTATGTACATATATTTATACATATTTTGAGAATACGCCAAAATTATACATGCATGTGTGTGTACTTATAAACACATTCATACATACATACATATGTATATGCGAATTTATTTCAGAAATCCAAATTTCTCCCTATGCATACATGCATGCTAATCATTCGAGACTTTTGTTGTTGGGTTAATCGCAGGATAGTCGCACAGAATGATAGATGGCACGAGAGTTGAAATGCAAGTGGGATGAATGATTTTAATTTGACGGCTGCGTACGCATTAGTCGAGTTTTCGCCTAATGAATGGCTCTTACCACTGCCATTGACTGGCCTTGGGTGCACATACCTACATTCACACATACATATGGCCATGCATAAACAGATGAAAGTAATTTGTGTATTGTAAATTTGTTTTGATTTAGAGAAATGCACGAATACGCATGCTATTTATATATGTATGTATGTATTTTATACAAGTTACATATGTTGGTATGACTATAAGAAAACAATTTTTCACATTTCCAAAAATGTATAACTATAATTTTCGAACCAACATTTTAAGTTTAGCAACAATTTTATAGGTGAATTGAAATTAATAAATGATTTTATTGCACGGAATGACCCGAATTTAGAAGGTTTTTTACATCATTAAGAAGAATATTTAAATTTGTATTGGTAATTAAAAAAACTCACTTTGTAATACTTAAAACTGTAAGCTTTGTTTGAGATCAATGGAAGAAAAACTTTAGAAAAAAAGTTTGAAATTATGATACTGAAAAAAGGCATGAAAATGCTTAAATTTTCATTGCACACGCAATTGAGAGTCGGAAAAAGATATATACAACAGTTTGTCTCATAATTATTTTAATAATTACCATAAAAGTAAATCAGCAAAAAAATGACTGAAATGGTTTCTATTAATGCAAGGACAGTGCGCAGCATCATAAATCACTCAGAAAACGAAAATCGGTTGTAGATAAAACACTCCAGTGGCAGACCTAAACAACTCACACCAAGGATGGAAAGCTTAATAGTGAAACAAATTGGCGGAAAACCGCAGTGCAGTCTTAGAATCCTAGTCGCTAATTTGGAATACCGCCAGGAAATGATAGTGGGGAGCGAAACAGGCTGAAGAGTACTCTTAAAACTCAAATTTCTACCCAGAAATGCAAGAAAAAAGCCTTTTTAGTTTTGTTCTACTCTTTTGCTCAAACTCTCATTTCGCACTCAGTGGAATATTAGGATAATATATTTTTTTTGTGTTATGAGATACTTAAAACTAATGCTATATAACCTCGATGGCTTCATCAGAGTTTAAAGAAAACCGCTCACAGCCAAAAAAACAAGAACATTAATCCCACAGTGAAATTTGGAAAGCTAAGTATAAGGGTATGAGGTTGTATTTGTAGCAGAACTGATGGTGAAATTAAAATTTGTAAAGACATCAAGACAAAATAAATCTATTTAAATATTTTACGTAACAGTTTCAAACGAAGTGTGCAAAAATTTCGACCCACTCATTCAGAAAACCCAAATAAATTGTTATTCAAATTATACCATGATAATGATCCCAAGCCGAAACAAAATATAATATGTACAAGTCTTACTCACATATGCATATGCAAGTCCTCGTTGCTACATAATTCCTCAAAAGTGCTAGATACTCCTACCCAAAGTGCAGGTAGCAACCCAATTGAAAATGTATGCTCGCATTTGAAAAATAAAGTGGCAAAAAGGTGTCCTACAAACAAAAACAACTTGATACAGTACATCAAAAAGGAATGGGAAAAAATTCCACAGGAATATGACTTAATAAAATTAATTTCATCAATGCCCAGGAGGTTACAATCAGTTATAGTTACTGCAGACGGTCACAACAAATAATAACATAAATGTAAAAAGTATTTTGAGACAGTGCCGAATATAGCATCTATTTTTTTAATGGCTTTTTTTCTAAAACACTTTAAATAAATAGTTAATTTTTTTATAAACGGCGAAAAAATAGAATTAGAAATAGAATAAAAATAAATAAATAAATGCATGCGTTACTTTCGAAATCCACTTCAAAAATGTTTCCTTGTCAAATATTTTCATATGAAAAGATTTATGAGGCAAACTGTACGTTCTCAATTCAAACTCAATCGCAATCTAATATAAGAAAATAAAATAATCTATTTTGAAAATAGTCCCACCGATCGTTCTTCGGTGCCAAAGGAATTCTAATGTGTAGTCTCGCTCCCAAATTGGTGTAAGGAATTCAATATGGAAATAGAACAAGAAAAATACAGCACATCTACAAATTACATATTTAATAAAATAAAATAAAACGATTTACTTCCAATTAAAGTTTTCGTACAACTACTTTGACGAACTTGTGTACACTTACACGCATTCTGCACATTCCTGGTGTGGGTACAACAGTTTAAGAAAGGAAAATGCTACCCCATGAATATGCTGAGAAAAGAACAAAAAATTTTCAGCTTTGGCGCAGAGTGGAATAAATGCGACATTATTGCGAGAAAAGGAAGCCCCTTAAAATAACGCTACTAGCAAGAAATTGCTCTCAGGCAACGTTGGGAGAAATTGCTCTAGGAAAGCAAATGTTTGGTTCTAATGAAATAATTAAACGATTAATCATTCATAGGCATAGTAGAACATTGGACAACATTCACTGTACCCTGTGTATGAGACAGCTCAAGACGAATTCATAAAAGGTGGCTTCGCTAGCGAAAAAAGAACATTTGCATATATTTTGTTATTGCAATTTGGAATGTAAACAAAACAAATAAGGCAAAAAAGCAGAGCACTTTGACATTCAATCCAGTTAAATCGCAAGGAAAAAAACAAATCAGCGCTTAGAAAACTCACCCTCGCCTTGAAAAAGCTCATATGAAGCCTTGTACATGTTTCTGCGCTTCGGTCGATACACAACGTGGGAGAAGTGCGACGCGTGACATATCTCACAATTAAAATTATAATTAATTAAGCACTAGCTGCCAGAGCTATCGGCTTTTTAAGAAATAATAACGTATTATATTGTATAAAGACAAGCAGTTACAGTGTGCGGCCCGTTCTGCTAACAAACCTCAGCAACAAAATCCAAATTCCAATTGGTTTTTGGATGGTAAACGTCCTAGCAATTATTAAAGGTTTGCTCACTAGTCACATTCGATTTTTGACACTCCCTTACGAAAGGTTGCATTTAAGAAGGTGCTTAAAGTGGAAAAAATTAAATCCTTGTTGGTAAATAATGGTATAGATAGAAGTTATTAGCGGAAATTGCCAAGTCTAATATTAAAACAAGAAATTATTTCACTTAATTCAAGATTTTGTTTTGTGAATTAATTTTTAAATTTAAAACCAATCGCGAAGTTTCGCCAATATGAAACTATTTTGTTAAAAATAAATAAATAATTGGCACGTACAATTCTGTTAGGTGTTTCGCCGAGATCTTCCTCCTATTTGTAGTTTTAAGCCGATTCCGGTAGATGGTTTTTTATGAGAAGCTTTTTCATGCTGGTACTGTGCTTTGCTAAGCCTTCTCTGGACACTTCATCCATCCATTGGAAGGTGGGCTCATTGGAAGCAAGTTCTGTCAATCCCAACTTTTTTATAATGAGGTTTGCAATGTTATCGATTGCGTCGAGACTATCCAATTATTCTCCCTGCCGTAACTCTTTAGCAAACGCTAACTCTTTGCAAAACATGAATTCCATCTAAATCACCACAGAAATAAAGCTTTTTAAATTCTCCACTCATCAATCTAAGATTGCGTCAATTACTCTATCTTGTCCTGATTTAAGCGTATGTATTTCATGTCATACTACCATGGTCCTGAACATACCGATGAAAACAATTTAGCGAGTTGTTGCTCGTAAGCAGACCATTTTGAAAATGAAATGTTTTTGTACAAATTTTATTTTTCCTCCACTCTTACTCAAAATTTCTAGAGCTAGCAACCCAGTGTCTTGCTAAGGGAGCCGATTTGTCAAGAGAGAACGAGAAAGCTGCTTACTGAGCAAACCTTTAATAATTCAATCATGCTATAGAAGTAGGGACTCCACGTAAATATATATAATTTTATTAGTATGTATGTACATATGACTTATTTCTTAATTAATAGAGGGTGATTCAAGGGTATAGGGTGATTCCTTGCCAATAATTATTTATGATTTGTTAATTTCATTATTTCATTTTTATTTTTGGTTGTACAGGTTTTGGCCAACGGCCAATAAATGATCCAAATACTTCATGAAATTGGTGATTTTGCATCATGAGCAATGATACACATTTTTATCTAAACAAATATGTTAATATACGCAAAACTGTCTCATTTGGGGTACTGAAAACCCACATTTCATTGAAGAAAATCTATGTGCCCACAAGAGGTCACGGTTTGGCGCGGTTTTTGGATTGTGTCTTCGAAAATAATGTCGTGACATGATAACAAACTTTGTATGGCCTAAATTAGATGCCATGGACTTGGAAAATATGTGGTTTCAACAAGACGGTGCCACTTGCCGTCACACAACGCATTAAGCAGTGACCCTATTGCGAACAAAGATCCCAGAACGCTTTAGCTCACGAAGCAACGCAGTCAAATGACCGCCAAAATCTTGCTATTTGACAACATTGGAGTTCTTTTTTAGGTCCTACGTGAAAAAAATTATCTATGCCGATAAGCCCGAGACTGAAGAACGAAATCATACGCATTATTAATTAAATACAGCCCGAGCTATGTTTAAAAGTTATGAAAAATTGTGATATGAAATGCTGACGGTGCTAGGGTTTTTCTTCCATATAAAACAGTTCAATAAGGAAGCAAAGGCATGGCACCTTAGTGAAGACAAAAATTTAAAACATCGGTCATTTGTCATTTGAAATTTCAATGAGTTATGAAACTGCATACCCAGAAAATTCTAAAAATGTTTAAAAGTTTAAAGTTTTGATGAAATTTTGAAAAAATTTGTAGTAAGTTTGAATCTTAGCATTAAATGGTTTCTGTCATAGTAAAAAGTAGATACTTTTAATTTTCCAAGGGGGTGGATATGGGAAGAAATCGTAAGTGTGCGGATTAATAGGGGCTAGGACAAGTACATGCATATGCATGTATGTACGTATGTGGGTGCGTTTTTATATCATTTTTCATGTCTCGAAATGCCCCTTTTGAACGGTAGGTCTGTTCATGAAGCAAATAATTTATAAAAATTGTTACAGATTAGTAAGGTTTGGTGTTTATATAACCCATAAAACTTGCAAAGTAGGGGAAAGTGAGAAAGCAAAATTGAATTTCACACTGAGGAGACGTTGCCAATTTTTACTGGATACATTTTAGCCCGGAACCAGAGGTCACTTTGACCTCATCATTTCATGCCGACTGATTTTAATACTGAAGGCAGACGCCATCCAATGGATGACGAAACCGTCAGCTGGTCCAGTAGCGGTGGGTACGTGCGTGGGATGCTACGAAACGTGGCGAAAAAAAATTTGTAACAACTCAATTAATACCGGCTGAAATTTTTTTTGTGTATTGTTGACATTTAGTAGAATAAAAAAATAGTCATCTGCGCCCTAGAGGGGGGAAAATACGTCAGCTGAAAGCAAAGATACATTCTTGCTTTGGCTGACGGTCTTCCCACCGCTATAAACGCAGCTGACCATCATTATTATATTTTCATATGTGTCCAAAATTATGTAAAATAATTTCAATCGGCATAAAGTAGTTTTGCTTTTTAATTTATTTTACAAGTTCGCCTGTTCAGGAGTCCAATCGCCCACGAGAGTCCTTCCACCGCCACCTGAAACCAAATAAGACAAATAGCGGCTGACAGAAATCATTTAGGAACATTTGTTTCCGCCCTTTGTTCACCTGGTAGCGATATAATATGCATTACAATGGTTTTCCTAAATAGTATTTTATTCTTAATTGAGAATGTCATCTACAAGTATAATTCATCAAGGAATAAAAAAAAAACATTTCTGAAACACAGCTTCCAGTAACCGTTGAAGATATTTTTCATGTTTTATGCTTACACTCACTACAGTCACTCACAGGTTATTTGATACAAATACGATTTTTTTGTAAACTTTTTTATACATATGTATATCATAATATTTTATTTATTTATTTTGTTTTACTTCATTTCTCAACATAAAATATAATGAATAAAAAAAAAAACATGCAGAGAACTCTCTATATGTGTACATGCATGCATAGATGGAAGCAAGGAAACTAAGAAGCTGCGATTGCCACAACATTGCAATTGCTAATGGAATGTTCTTCAGCTGACAGCGAACAAATTATTGTGGACAAAATAAAATCATGAGATGCTAAGCTCGTTATTTTGCTCTTTATTTACTTTTTTATTATTTTTTATTTAATACGATCAGTTGAGCAGGCACTTTTAGTTTTTGTAATTTTTCGCGCCAACAACTTAATCAGCTGTTCGTAAAACTTGCAAATTGTTACTGGTTTTGCGTTCATGTACTTTTTTTGATATTTTTCTCTTTCAGAGAGAATTCTCAATTTTTACATGAACAAACCTGTTATTAGAAAACTTTCCGCATCATTTACTGTTTCATGCCAAAAGTGAGCGTGGAACCCATGACGAACTCAACAGTAGGCACGTGCAAATATAATTGGCTACGGCAGCCAGGTCAAAAGAGACTTCTAAAAGTTCGGATGTTTTAGAAATTCATTTAAATAAGAAATAAAGAGATCTATAAAAGAATTTAAATTTGTTTAAGCAAATATAATTTTAACACACTTTTGCATTCCTTTATACGCGATATTATATACACACAAAAATACATACATATACGCAATTTTATATCTCTACCTTATTATTACCCGTTATTACGAATGTGCTACTACATACATATGTATGTACATACCTACGTATGCATATCTTTTTATTCACTTCTTTTACTCACTGTCAAATATTTTGGTTCATATTCATATCAAGAGCACTCCCAAGCGCAAATACATATGTGCGAATGTGTATTTATTGATTTTTCATACGGCCGCTTCCACTTCTATGTACATACATACATACATACATATATACGCAAATACTATGCATGTTCTTAAGTATACATGTGTGTAAATAGGCGCGTTCACTTAACGTAGACATTTTCGCTTGTTCTTTTAACTCTTCAGTGCCAAGAAAATAATTTGTTGATTATATTATGTTACCTGCTTATGAAAAGCAGCGAAATATTGCAGATTATGTAATACTCGGGATTTTTTCGTTTCAGTTTAGATATTTTCCCTAACAAAATATTTCGTGACCATTGGATATTATACAGATAAAACTGATGGGTATAACAGGTGTCAAAGGGGTGATGTGGAGGAGATTTGGCATATGAAAGTGTAGCAAATAGTTCAAGTTAATATTGAGTGCAGTGACGAGACAAAGAGGCGCCAACAAACCAGCCGCAGCAGTTAGATGCAGTAACTAAGGCGCATACATACATTTGTACATATGTGCGAGTATGTATGTACATATGTACAAATCTAGAAGTACAAGGAAGCGGTTTTAACTAGAGCAGGGGCGTTAAGCAGTGGTTGATTTCATAAACACATTAATGCAAGCCATAGGAGATGATAATATCCAATATGTGCGCTCACAGCGGTGTGTCTAAATTGCGCAAATTGAAGATTTTCATTTATTAATGTTTAAAAATAATAAACAAAAGGTACTGATGTTTGTATTAAAACGTCACGCGTACTTTTCACAATATGCAGAATGAAAGAAATTTTTATATACACAGTAGGTCAGTGTTAAAAAAGTGATCTACACACGCACATCTCTGCTATTTAAAGTACATATCGACTATGTAGTTAAAATATGTATAATCAACACCAAAACATCATCACCATCGACCCCATAACTTTAGTTCGCGCCCGTAATTGCAACCATTGCACCATCTGCCAGACTTTCGTTGCATAAGCCAACAAGAATTTTTTTTTAGTTTTTTATTTTATCCAAATGTTGAATTGAAAAATTGGACATCCCTTAAAAACAATACTAAAATCACACGTGTGCATGGAATATGCCTGTCTATCAAGAGGCCAATGAACGAAATTACAGAAACAACTTACATTGGACGTGAAAACATTGTGTCAGCGTTCTTCTAAATTGCTTGTCTCCTCTTGATATTTAAATACTATATGTGGCAAGTCAACTCCGTGCTAAGCTACGCGATATCCGGTGGCAGAATTCGTTTTTCTTATATTTTTCTTCAAATGCAATTTCGTTTCACTTCGTCCCGTATGGAATAATCCGCAAATGTTAGTCTTTGATAGACCTAGGATAAAAAATTTCCCCAAGTACTACTCGAAATTTTCCGGTAGCCGCGAACGAAACTACCAACAATCTACCAAACCGAACGACAGTCAAAAAAAGACTAGGAAATATTCTCTTATTGGAAACTATCTACAGCGCGAAACTCACCGTGCGCGAAATTTAAATATACACCGTGACCTTCAGGTGTGGTGAGCACAAATCAGCTGATTGCATTTGTTTTCTTGGAAAGCCTTACATGGGAAATATTTCAAAACTGAGAAGTGGAAATTGTCTTCATTCCAATCATAATGCCATATGTACAGTATTGATTTTTACAATGATGCCTGTCTTGTAAAATAACAAAAGATCTTATGTATTTAAATATAGCTAATTTAATATTATCTAAAATCAATTTAGCGTAACTCTAAAAACCAAGTATAAAAAACAGTGTGGCATTTTGTAAAGAACTCCCAGTACAGTAACATCGTAAAGGTTAATTCTTACCTACAAATTTGACAATTGGCCTGTATCCTGTGGTATGTTTTCAACGTTAATTTTATTCTAATTTTTAATTTATAAAAGCGATATAATATATATCTTAGTTTTGATTAAAAATTAACTAAGCACGCAAATAAAATCTGGTGTGGACATTATTTATGTGCAGGATCTATTAATAGGGATTAGAAATGGGTCGTCGTGAAAACTACGAGGCATAACTTTAGTATACGAAAAATAAGGATGGCATTCAAGGGTTAAATAAGAAAATATAATAAATATACTTTTCTAAAATTTCATAAATATTTTCCTTTTTTTACAATATTTTCATCAAACTTCCTATTTGTACAAAACAGCTTATTTGCAGGTTAGCTGTTTGATACTTTATCCATTTTTATCCAGAAAAATATTTAGTTGGGGCTATTCCGAGCACGAGAAAGAAGAATCATAAAACCCAATACGTTTAAATAAGGTTTTGGGAGGATATTCGGATAATAAGCAAGATCATGGTTTTTCTGGTGGAGAACATCAATTCGTGACTTTGTGAAGATTGTTGACAAATAAGTCAAAAATATGGAAAGTTTGTGTTATATACTTGTGATCAACGAACGTATCTTGCCCCTTTTCATGAAGGTCACAATCCGACGAATCAAAATGTCAAACTTTCAATAATGATTTTGCATTGATGATGTATCAATCCTTGCCAAAAAGGAATTTAAATATATTTTAACACACTTTAGGATATATTTTCAATTTAAAGTGTTGTGTTGCTTATAAATAATTTGATTTATTAATTTTTTGCAAACATGTAATTAGCGCAGAATGGCAGAAATACACCGCTTTAAACAGTGTTTTTCCAGAACCATTTCGGTTGCGGCGACCGCTGATAAACATAATTGTATATTTATAATTGTATATGTACTACGCATCTTTTCTTGTTGCAAAAAAAATTGCGCCCAGCGGAAGGCTTAGTATAAATACAAACAAATATTTTCTTTCAATAGGTTCAATCGTTTAGGGTAACACTACATTTACAATATAACCTTAAACTAGCACTGAGAAACTGGACCTTTTAATTTTTAGATGCCATAAATAAAAACTAGCTGTTATTTCTGCCTACTTACCTAAAATGAACTTACTTTATAGAAATATTTTGGAAAACAAATTTTGAAACTCATAATGAACATATAAAAACGCCATTCTTAGGTGATAATGATACGGTATTCAAATTTTTCTCCGTCGTCTATGTGATGCTCTTCCGGCAGTTACTAGATTTTTTTTTTAAAGAAGCAATTTCCTACATTTTATTACGTTCGGCATCTGTTTGAATAAATGTGACGAATATAATCTTAAAACTTTGTAAATGAAACACAAGCGCTTGAACGTTTTGAAAGAAAATTTGATATTGTGAGTAAGTGAAACAATGTACATGAGTTAATTGCTAGTATACCGCACAAACTTAATCCTCTTTTCCAGTTTAAATAGGTTTGGACCATTTTTAAGGCAGTCAAGAATATATGGCCAGTTTTATAAAATATTCAAATGGATAAGTTAATTTGATAGTTATTTAAGTCCACTTAGTTAGGCGAGTTAAGGAATTTAAGGTAATGAATTATCATTATACACCACTTCTAGATTCTCATTTGTGTCTAATTATTGAAAGCCTATGAATGTTTTTCTTCTCTACTAAGCTTAAATAATAATGAGGGCTAGTTTTCCAGTTCAGTTTCGAGTTTTGTTTTCTAATTTTTCTAACATATTATACTCACTGCGTTATTATTACCAAAAACATAAATAATCAACACTAAAGACGTGTTTTCACGTAAAATCTAATAATTGTTACATATTGCGATCGTACATAATTTGAAGCATTAACATTATAGTAAGTGTTATTTGAAGGCTGCGTAGAGATTTGAAAACAATGTTGGCAGTGGATACATAACTTTGCATGGAAGTGTTTTCTACACGCAAATTTTTTCCTTCAAAGTCGTATAGAGCGCGAAAACCAGTTTTATCGAACCGATCATTTGAATAGAATGAGATGCGGAAAAAGCGTCCATCAGAGCGTACCTCAAATTTATCTCGCTTACCACAGTGTTTGCCATACTTGCGATCTGTGCTCATAAAGTTTGAGAACTCCACATAGTCACTGGCTGTCAAATGCTCACAGCTAAAATAAAAAGACGTCATTTAATGTTTGACTAATAGATTATGTAAAATTAAGAAAAACTCACGTGCCAATACCCTCAACATCAAAGAAAGTAAAACGTATAATGACCCTCTCATCAGGCTCGCCATAGAAGTAGTAATGGCAAATGAGATTTTGTGGATAGAAACCGGGGAAATTCGGCGAACCGAACCAGCCTGATTTCCGAACTGTGCTGTTATATGTAAAGGTACAATTGTCATCAATTTGTTGACCTGTTGATATTCCAAAATCTGAAAACAAAAATACCGTTTTATATTCGCCAGTGAGAGATTTCTGATATTTGAATTTAAAACTATTTTTCTCAAATTTCTCAGGTTTATTTACCGGTTTATGTATTACATCTACACTAATTATAAATTCATGTCATGTAAGTCAAGCTCAAGTGTGTCTAGATAAAGTAATTTGGATGCAAGAAGGCAAAGACTATTTCCTGCTTTTAATTGTCCTCTATAATAATTTTGAAATCAAAAATTATATACGAAATTACATCGAATTTACCAAGTGAGTTCATAACTCTTGGATATCATACTAACGTACTTCTCACAAACTTGTACTCCGCTTTAAAACCATAGTAATGGATTTTTGAACCAGTCGGAGGATAACGGCCAACAAATTGTAATAACATCTTCGGCCCATTCGACATAATTGGCTTTGGTAGAAATGCTCCGCAATATGTTTCAACAGGCTCATATTTCCCTCGTACTTCATTTAGCAGCTGCAACGCATCATTCGGCTTGCATTCCGTTGAGTTTTTGTGTTCCGCTGGTATATGGAAATCTAAAAATTTTATCTGGAATATCAAAAATACATATAAAACCTTATTTTAAGAAATTTAACAGTTTCACAGTTTCATACTTGCACTCTTTCGTCGGCGCCGCCATAAAACTCAAATCGGCACTGTACTTTAGACGCCGACAGCACTGGAATAATGTTGACGTTGGGAACAGTTGGAAACAGCTGAGCAGTGTCGAAGCGGCCTGATTTGTTTACACGCGAATCAAACGTCAACTTGCAGTTTTCTGTGGTGAAAAATTAAAAATGACTGTAATTTATTTTGTTTTAATGTAGTTTAATGTTAAATATTGTATGTTTGATTCGTTTGCATAAAAGAATTTTCACATCAACACAAGTAAGTCGCCTCTTCGCCACAAAAATGAATAAAAATCAGGACAACAGGCTGGAGACGTTTCGACGTGTTTGTGATGAAATTGCGGAAGAGCGAAGCTACAATAACAAAGCGCAATTGTTGAAAGATTTCTTTCACAAAGGTTCTGACCAGAAAAAGTTTATGGGCGATATGTTGCTCTGGGTACAAATGTTAATACCTGGTGCAAGTCATCGGGTCTACAATCTGCAAAATAAACAAATGCTCAAGTTGTTCTCACGAATATTCGCTTCCGATCTGCTGGATATGCAGCGGGAACTGGAACAAGGTTTGCAAATATAATTTGTTGAGCTTCATTTGAATTAATTATTAAAAGAGCGGTGATTTAAGATGGCGACGTTTCGGAAACATTGCGCAAATATTTCGAGTCTTCACAAAAGCTGAAACCTTCAAAAGAAAGCACGCTTTATCTTCAAGAAGTTGATGAGTTCCTGATAAAATTGGAACAGCGTACGAAAGAGGACGAACAAACGGACCTGCTTCGGCAGTTGTGTCAGCAAGCGACCGCCTTAGATCTGCGAATGGTGCGTTGGAGTTTTAATCTCGTTTCTCGTTTGCAGATATTTTTTTTAAATTTTTATATTAATTACTTAATAGGTGATACGTCTTATAAAGCAGGATTTACGTATAAATGCGGGAGCACGTCATATACTCGATGCACTCGGACCACTTGCTTACCCGGCCTATCAATCGTCGCGTGACTTGGTAGCAGTAGTAAAACAATTTGCAAACACAGCAAAGCAAAAGGAAGCGGTAGTGTCACCTCTAAAATTAGGAAAAGTAAATGTAGTTAAATTGCATGCAATATATTTTAAATAAAATTTTTTCGCACTTAGATTACTGGTAAAATTAGCCTAGTTCAAGTAATGACACCGATTTCACCGATGCTAGCTAATGCCTGCAAATCGGTTGAGGATGCGTTCAAGAAATGCCCAAGCGGCTTGTACACTGAAATAAAATATGATGGAGAGCGTGTACAGATACACAAGCGTGCCAATGAGTTCAAGTAAGTATGATAATAGACGAAGTTGTGCTAATAAATCTAGTTTTTTGTTTTAGGTTTTTCAGCCGCAATCTGAAACCGGTTATGAATCATAAAATAAAACGCTTCCACGAACTCATTCCAAAGGTAAATTTCACAACATTATTCTTGATTGTAAAAGAATTATAAAGGCCATTGCTGTTGTAGCAGCATAAACCCTCCGTTAACGTAGAACCGACTGACGGCCGTTGTTGTTTTTGATATAGCAGCTTACTACGATTTATATAGTTTTTCGACTCTAGACTCTGAAACAAGAGTTTTCAAAAATATGTACCAGCTTTCTAATATGTAGACCTGTGGCTATAGCTAAAACTAGAATCAATTTAAAATATTAAATATTTTATTTATAAGGAACAGTTGAAAATCAGTTAATGTATTCTTGAAATATCGTGCCAATCATTTTGGAACACCCTGTTTTGAAAAAGAACGGCTTCGGTAGATAGTTTCAGTATAAATGGTGCACTCGAGTGTGTCTGCCAGCAAATTTATACCTGCTACGTCTTAAAGAATAGGAGTTTCCAAATACTTTCTAAACGTCTATTTTGTAGATGTTAAAAAAGAGAAAAGACACACTAAAAGGTTTGGCCGAGCTCCTCCTCCTATTGGTGGCGTGCGTCTTGATGTTGTTTCACAAATGGAGGAACTTACAGCTTCAAGCTGATTACGAAGAAGAAGTACACTCTAAGGTTTGTCATTGCCTGCCGAAAGGCGACCGCTATTAGAAAAAAACTTTTGTTTCATTTTTGGTGTTTCACCGAGATTCGAACCTACGTTCTTCTCTGAATTCCGAATGGTAGTCACGCACCAATCCATTCGGCTACGGCGGCCACCCAGAAATATATTATTATTACTATATATATATATATTGTTATATATGTATATCTCACTAGGCGACCGAATCTTCAAGTTTTAGGTTATGTTCATTTCAATTTTAATTTTATTTGTTTGATAGATATTTTGTATGGATATAGAGGAGGAGGTAAATGGAATTGCAATGGAATAGGTCAAGTTACATTTACACAAACGTGAAAAATGACGAAACATTTATCAACTTCATGAAAGATATGTTCAATTTCGATTGTGCATCAGACGTTAATAAGTCAACAACACTAAGAGGCACCATCATCGATTTGCCTTTTTCAAGACACTTTACACTCGAAACACTCCCTTTCATTTCCTACTTTTTCTATCATCGTCCTATTCTCAACAGAGAAATGGTTCATTACCATGCACACAGGAAGAAGGCATATGCAAATACAAGTATGTGAATTTATATACAAATGCGCATATACATACATATACATACATATATATGCTCACTCAAGTAGGAAAGAGCCAGATGTCGAACATTGCCGAACGCGGGGGCCGATTGTGCTCTTTGTCGTTCGTTCCGCGCTCTCGCTTGCAGTTCAAGCACATTAGCTTACATTTACTTGCGTACGGAATAGATTCGTATATTTGATATGTCCATATGACTTGTATGCATCTTTACATATAGATTTGTTCTTTTTGAAAATTGCGCGAAATTGTATATGTATATGCATGTTTATATACATATGTATATTAGTATACAAGATATCTTATAAGGTATGTGGTAAATATTACCATACATTTTTTCCTTCATATATAATAAAAAAATTAATAATAATAACATTAAAACAACAGGTATTATTAACAAACTTGTGGTTTTATTTTAAATTCTTCAAGTAAATCAAATTAATAATAATCAATAAGAAGGCATATGCAAATATAAATACGTGAATTTATATATGTACATATGCGCATATACATACATATATACGCTCACTTAAGTAGGAGAGAGCAAGATGTCGAACGTTGCCGTTCGTTTGCTTTGTTTGCTTTGTCGTTCGTTCCGCGCTTTCGCTTGCAGTTCTTTCAAGGTAACGACAAATGAGCAAGGTAACGACAAATGAGTGAGGTAACGACACATTTTTTCGTGCGTGCAGCCGGCTAAATCGAATTATAAGACGTTATCACGTCACGTCATACTTCTCAGTTTAGCAATAGCTTAATATATAATTATAGCTGATATACCTATGTATGGTATCCTAAATATTATACCTAAATATATTTTGTGCAGTTAAAACAGAAAACCAAATTCTGAGCTACTCATTAAATTAAGAATATGTCTCAATTTAAGGCATTTCCAGGAGCCGGGGACATGATTTTGGACTCGGAAATCATATTGGTCGATACAGTAACTGGGAACCTGCTACCATTCGGTACACTGGGGGCGAATAAAAAGAAAGAATTTGCACATGCCGAAGTGTGCATTTTCACTTTTGACTGCCTGTTGTTTAAGGGAGAGGATCTAACAAATATGTACGTAATTGGCTAAACGAAATGAAATGTTTAAAATTATCTCTTTTCAGGCCTTTTCATAAACGTCGAAAAATATTAGAGGAAAATATAAACCCTATCAAATCTTGTGTGGAACTTTCAGAAAGTCAATTTCTGAAAACAAAAAATGAATTATCTCTTATGACCGCCAAGGTAATACCTCAGTGGGTGCGCAGCAATCAATTATTTTATATATGTGAACTATGTATGCTTGTTTCCAAGGTTTTGAAGGCGAATCTCGAGGGTGTGGTGCTGAAGAATCCCAACGGCACTTACCAACCTGGCAAGCGTGGTTGGCTAAAAGTAAAAAAAGACTATCTTTTTGGCGGCAAAATGGCAGACACTGCGGATTTGGTTGTGTTGGGCGCTTGGTTTGGTTCTGGCAAGAAAGGAGGTGTGCTGAGCATATTCCTGATGGGCTGCTACGACAATAGTGATAGGCTCTGGAAGACTGTTACGAAGGTTCATTCAGGTTTAGATGATGCCGAAAACGAAAAAGTACACGAAGAGCTTATGCAGCTAATGGATCGAGCAGATCCGAATAGGTTGCCTTCATGGCTGCTATGCAAGAGATCTTTGGTGCCTGATTACGTTGCAAAAGTGCCCAGTAAAATGCCTGTATGGGAAATAACAGGCGCTGAGTTTACCAAATCGGAAGCTCACACCGCTGCGGGAATTTCCATTCGATTTCCACGTATAACGAGGCTTCGTACAGATAAATCGGCGGATCATGCTAATGATCTGAAATATCTGCAAAAACTTTACGAAGCTTCCAAAAATGATGTGAATGTTGATTTATTATTATCGAATTGCGGCGATGAAGAGGGTGTGGCAAATATTAAGATTGAGGAAATTGAATCCAGAATAAATATCTCGCCCACGAAAAAAATCAAAACCGAAAATAGTGACGATGTTATGCCAGGAAGTAGCACTGGAAAAAGGAAAAACGGTGAGATGGATACGGAGTTAGGCAAAAGTACTAAGAAGAGAAAAACGCAGAGTCCAAAAACGAAAGAGGAAAAAGCGCAAATTAAAGTGAAGGTGGAGAGAACTCAAACCAAATTAGATTTTAGTTCTCATGTCAAGAAGGAGAACAAATTTTATGATTTTATAAAAACTGAGGATGTTAGGAAAAAAAATTCAGAAGCTGATGAATCCAGTGGAATTGCACTCAAAAAAAGTGGCATATTTAAAAACCTAGTAGCGCATTTTGATGACGAAGTAAAAGACGAGAAACTTAAACGATTATTTGTCGATAATGGTGGTATAGTGGTGAACAACACCAAGGAAGCGAGCATAGCATTCTATGCAACGACAAAAGTGAACAGAGAATTGAGCGAAATCAGGCAAGCAACTTTTTGTATTTTTTATTAATCATCAATGAAATTATTTGAACTATTTTAATTACTTGCAGGAAGTGCTACAAAAGTAGCGCACGGCATTTGAGCATTGACTGGATTTCCGATTCAATACGGGAAGGAAAATGTAGTGAATATCCAATCTACGCAGTTGTGCTGCGATAAGATCATGAAGTAGTCTAAGCCCCAAATTGAGTCACATAGTTAAATTTCACTATTAACATTTACATTGTCTATTGCTATTCATTTTGAGCAAATGTTGCTATTTCTTCTAATTAAAATTTTTATTTCACAAACATTTGTATATGTTGCCAAACTCGGCGTTGTTATCACACCAATAATGATAAACAATCAATGGTCTCTGTTCATATTTCCGAAAAATAATTGTAAATGTATACATCTTATCAAATAAAAGCTTGCTTTTTAAAAATACGACTCGATTGAAATTGTAAAAAATTCCACCATTGCTGTGGATAAACAAAATATTAATTACACTGTCCAACAGTAGTTACTCAACATGAATATGAAAAATGAGAGTCTCCCAAACCAACTTTTTCGAATACAGCACTAGTTCGGGGGTCCGATTTTTTTCACAAGCGGTTAAAGCTTTAACATTTTGGTCGGAAATGTAATTAATTTATTGAAAATGTTACGAATCGGGTGTTTTTTTTTTGCAAAACAAATGTTGTTGGAGCGAATTTTTTTCATAATCTGATAGATAGTTTCATTGTATTTATTTTTCGAATTCGGTGTCTGCCGTGGATACGAGTTACATGGTCCATTCGATCAGTCGAATTTTTGACTACTTTTTGCAATAAATCTGGCCGTATGACGTCAATGGTGGCTTGAATTTTGCAATAAATCGAATTTTAAGCGCGTTATATGACAAGTTGCCCCGTCTTCTTGTAACCAAATGTCTTCACAATTTGCCATTGTCAAACCATAGTTATCGATACCGATAGTTCTCATGCAGCAAAAAAAAACACCCTATATAAAACGACTTCAAAAAAAATGTTTGTCCTTACACTTGTAAAATAGAATTCAACGAAGAAGTTTTTGTGGTAAACTTTAACCCTCTAACTCTTGCTTAAATGGGTATTTTTGACCCATTCTTAAAACAACTATAATGAAAGTGCATTAGAAAGTTATTAGGTTAGAACGTTCCACGAAAATTGTGTGCAGACAATTGTACAGGGGGTCGGCGATGATAAGAACCTCGCACGGGTTAAGATAAGTGCGCAAGAAAGATTAGTTCAAGCTAATGTTTACACATTTAGCATAGATACATTACGAACAGCTGCACTTACGAGTATTAGGGCGGATCGATTTGTATGGAACGCAATGTTTAAAGCTTCTGTAATTTTGCGCTTTTGGCGAATTTTATATATTGTACATCAAAAATTCACTACAGCACCCCTATACCCCACTTTTAGGTCTTTCATTTAGTATGTTTTTAACCAGACACTTTTGAAAAAATGCCACTCATACGCCAAATCGAATAAATTAAAACTTAAAAACCAAGAAATAGTGTAAACAACTGTCCTACTTGACACTCACCTAAAAATTCTTTTTACTTTTGTTAAAATATTTGCGTTAAAACTATTGTATAAGTATAACAATTACACTGAATCGGAAGTAGGCCTTTCAATAGTCCAACCACGCCTATTTTCGGAGTATAACTCCAATATCAGCAAGAAGACTCATTATTAAAAATTTATAAAGAGTCATAATTTATTCGAATTAAGAGACTGGAACATTGCATCTGCAAAGAAGGTAGGCTTCACAGTTGAGTGGCCATGCCCATTTTCTTAAATTTTTCAATCTCAATGCAAAGTAACCTATGTTAAATTTCAACCATTTTTAAATAGAATAGCTGGTATATGCCCGCCGCGGCTATGACTTCCATGGTCCATTCGATCAGGCCAATTTTTGACTACTTTTTCCAATAAATCTGATCATTATTGGACATCAAACCACCAACACGCTTACGTAGAGTGCGAACTGAAGAAAATATCGCAGCTGAATCGACCAGTGTTAATGATGACCATCAATTATCGATTCGTCGCCGTTCGCAGCAATTGGGCCTCTGTTACTCAACAACGTGGAAAATTTTGCGAAAGGATTTAGGTTCAAAATACAGCTGGTGCAAGAATTGAAGCCGAACGACCTACCGCAGCGCAAAATTTTTGGTGAATGGGCTCTTGGAAAGTTGACCGAAGATCCACTTTTTTATCGAAAAATTGTGTTCAGCGACGAAGCTCATTTTTGGATCAATGGGTACGTAAATAGGCAGAATTGTCGAGATTTGGAGAGGAGATCAGCCAGAAGAATTGCAAGAGCTACCAATGTATCCAGAAAAGGTCACAGTTTGGTGCGGTTGTGGGCTGGAGCTATCATTGGACCGTACTTCTTCAAAAATGCGGCGAATCGTAACGTAACTGTGAATGGTGAGCGCTACCGTGAAATGATATCCAACTTTTTATTGCCCAAAATGTAAGGGCTTGACTTGCATGACATGCGGTTTCAGCAAGACGGTGCCACATGCCACACAGCACGCGTAACAATGGACTTGTTGAGAGGCGAGTTCGGTGAACATTTCATTTCACGTTCGGGACCTGCCAATTGGCCACCCAGATCGTGCGATATAACGCCTTTAGATTAGTTTTTGTGGGGCTATGTTAAATCCCATGTCTATTCAGACAAGCCTGCTGCAATTAACGCATTGGAAGACAACATTAAAGCATTTATATGTGAGATACAGGCCGAAACATTGGAAAGAGTATGCCAAAATTGGACTAAGCGGATGGACCATTTGAAGCGCAGTCGCGGTCAACATTTGCATGAAATAATCTTCAAACATTAAATTATATGGACTGTACTATCGACTTAAATAAACATTTCCTGCATTTTTCTGAACTTTACGTGTGTTTGAAAACTTTCCTATAGCTCATAAAAAATCACCCTTTATGTATAAACTCTTACAAGTAAAAATTTATTCAGTAAAAACGTGCAACTTCGCGTCAAAATGAAATGTCATTATGCTCTCTCACTTTCCCCTACTTTGCAAGTTTTTCGGGTACATGGACCAAAACTTGATCATTTGTAAAAATTGTTACAAATTATTTTAAGATGTGAACAGGCGCAATATAATTCAAGGTATGATAGTATGACAGTATTGCTTCTATGACATCAAACGCTTTTGCATAACTGTAAATCTGCACCTCACAAACGGCCAATGCATTTTTCGAGCGAACCTTGGAATTTTCTAGTTTACCTGTACACCTAAACATATTTTCTCTCTTTAGCAGCTTCGTAGCTGCCACAGTAAACTTGAATGGTTTCATAAGTTTTATTGAAGCCAAACGTATGTAGATTTCCGTATTTCTTTAAATTCGGATTGGAAGTAACCTTAAATGTCGTTAATAAAAGTTTCAAAGTTCGCATTGTAATAACTGTTGTTAAATATAACCGGTTTACTTACAGAATTATTCAATAAATATGGGCTACATTTTTACTACGAATTAATACACACTGGGGTAATTAGTGTTATGCATCGATAAGATTACGAATCCCAAGTGAAGGAGACATTTTATATGCTAATTGGAGGGTATTGACGAATTACGGACAATTTATAATCGTTAAAAAATACGTAATAATCTGGAAATAAATAAAAATAGTATATGCTTAAAAGTGTATGTGTGTTGATTATGCAAGTACGATACAAAGTAAATAGAGACTTAATTGATTAATGCACACACATTTTCTCAGATTCTTGGAGGCCCTGTGAATAACCTTTGAGGATAGAAATGCCATATGTAATTAGTGTTTTAGAAAAATCTAATTAAAAGCGAAGCATTTTAAACTCTATAAATGAACTACTTAGTAAGTAGATTCACATACAAATGCGAGCACTCAATTGGAAACAATGGGACTTATGCGAATAAATAAATTGTATAAAATAAAAAACTTCATATAGGTAAACATTTCATTTTAATTAATACTTCAATTCCGAAGAATTCCTCGACTCTCGCAGTAGTCCATGAATCAACCCAATGTTAGATATCCTCATAAGAGTGGAAATGCTGATCAGGCAGAGCATGAGCTATCGATCGAAATGACTAATAGTCGAAAGGAGTAATGACTGAAGGGTTTGACAAGTCATTACTACGATTTCTTCTCATTTTAAGTCCACCACTATTTTTTAAATAAAAATATGTATATATAACGCAAAGAAGAAGCTACTGCCAGACTAAGTCAGTTCATGTAAACATCACCAACAAAAAAGTGAATTATTCTCCGATGATACTGCATAATAACTTGGCATTACGCTCAATGCTAAGCTTCGATGAAGGAGTCCTGAACGGCAGGAAATCCATCTGAAGATAATCAAAATGAAATGGCTAATTGGACGAAGATCAAAGGTATACATATATAACAAATATCTATATAAACAAATTATGTGGTCCTATGGCGCCGTAGCCGAATGGGTTGGTGCGTGATTACCATTCGGAATTCACAGAGAGGTCGTTGGTTCGAATCTCGGTGAAGGCAAAATTAATAAAAACATTTTTCTAATAGCGGTCGCCCCTCGACAGGCAATGGCAAACCTCCGAGTGTATTTCTGCCATGAAAAAGCTCCTCATAAAAATATCTGCCGTTCGGAGTCGGCTTGAAACTGTAGGTCTCTTCATTTGTGGAACAACATCAAGACGCACAACTCAAATAGGAGGAGGAGCTCGGCCAAACACCTAACAGAAGTGTACGCGCCAATTATTTATTTATTTATTTATGGCGCGCAAGTATGAGGTTGCGCCAGTCAAAGTAATATAAATATACGAGTATTGTACTTCAACGACTCCAGAATAAAATCCTTCGAGATAATCCGTAATCTCCTTGGTTCGTTCGTAATAAGGATATTCATCGTGCTCTCAAATTTCTACGCTCACTGATAAAGAAGCTAGCAAACTCCTCAATCCAGGCCTAACCCGACGACTCCGCTGAATTAAACCACATATCAGCCTGTTAACTTAAGGAAGGGACTATGAAAATCTCTTCACAAAATTCTCTTTGTAGTACCAAAATTGTGCTGGTGGTTAGTAAAGTTTCAAACTTTTGAAAAATTTAGCAAAACTTTCAATTTTTAACCAAAATTTCTGTATTTTTTCTGGGTATGCTGTTTCTTGCTGGAAAATACTCATGGAATATGGAAAAAAGTGGTATATATGCTGCAATGCCTGAATTTGCTATCCTTGCAAAACAAAATAACGTTGAGCAACACTAACAGCTCCGTCGGAATTGGCAAGGGCCTATCTGAGCCATTTGATGTCAAACGAGCTTCCAACAGGACGACTCTTTGTCGTCGTCATGGGCTTTAACAACAGCGCTTGTAGCTATGTATTTTCTAAGTTGGAAAAAGAAGCAAAGCGAATGGGTGTGGTGGTGAGCGAGGATCGCATCAACACCCACATCACTGTTGACAGCCATGATTACGGGGTTTTAAGAGGCTTCGCTTATTTAGGAACCAGCATTAACACCTATAACAATGTCAGCCTGGAAATCCAACACAGAGTCTCTCTTTCCATCAAGTGCTACTGTGAACTAAATAGGCAATTGAGGAGTAAAATCCTCTTCGAACGAACAAAACTACTATTTTATTAGTCTTTCATCATGACGTAGAGCTTGGACGATGACAACATCTTATGAACCGTCCCTTGGCATATTTTTATAATATTATTGGAACTTGAGATGAGCTGTATGAGCTTTACGACGACATAGACATAGCGCAGCAAATAAAGATTCAGCGGCTCCGCTGGCACGGCCATATCAACCGAAAGTATACAAACGCTCCAGCTCAGAAAGTATTCGATGAGGTACCAGCTGGTGTTAGCAGTCGAAGAGGAAGATCTCCTTTGCGTTCAAAACATCGGAAGAACTTAACTGCACCCAATGTACCCAACTAGCGCCGGTTAGCACCAAACATAAAAGAGCTTTGTTAAAGTCGGCCAAAACTGCTTAAGCGATTATCGCGCCAAGCAAAAAGAAGAAGAGCATATCTTACTGAAATGTAATTCTGAATATTCGAACATTTTGTATCTCCCACCCCTATGCGAAATCAATTACCATTCGCTAGTGCACAGGTTCGAATATCCGTGCATGAATGCCGTGTCGGCTCTCGGCCGGAAATGGGAAACCTCCGAGTGTGAAAAAGCTTCTCATAAAAATATCTGCCATTCGGAGTCGACCTAAGATTGTATGTCCCTCCATTTGTGGAAAAATACAAACACCCAGTAAAAAGATGAAGTGCCAATTATATATAACTCAACAAGGACTTAACAAGACTGACAGCTTGGTGTGATCATAACTCCTTATCGCTTAATGCTGGTAAATGCTAGCAAATGCCCTTTAGTAAATGCAAAGTTGCTATTGATGTCGATTACAAGTTGGGCACTACCAGCCTCACAAAAATTTATGAAAAGAAAGACTTGGGCGTTATATTTACATCGAAAATGTCATTTTTTAAACATATAAACTTGATGATTGCCAAGTCTAGATCTATGCTCGGCTTTGTAGTAAGGAATTCAAAGGAGTTCCAGGACCTTACTACGCTGAAGAATTTGTATTTTTCTCTTGTTAGATCAAATCTCAAATATAGCAACATTACTTTGAATCCATTCTACTTATATATGGGTTCACCTTTAAGAATTGAGTTCAGAAACATTTCACTAGATTAGCCATTAATTCCCTTCGTTGGCCTTGTAGTTTGCCTACATATAAAAGTATATGCCATTTGTTAGCTCACGAGAGACTTTTTGAATTGTGACTAATGTATCTAACCGTATTCTTAACCATATATTACTCATATATTTAAGCTGTAGTATTAGTAATCTATTTGAGTTGCACTTTAATTGATGAATGAATGAATAAATAAATAAATTAATATATAAATGGAAAATATTGAATCTAATGTAAGTAGCGAACTAGATCATTTATTTAATAACTAATAATTAATATGAATTTCTTTCAAACATGGGTCGTACGCAGCATTGCACAGATGAGGAGCAGAACTTTGTTGTCAATCTTCGAAAACAAAAAAAAAAAAAAATACGCACAAATTTATTGCTGAGTAGCTTCGACGGTCCAAAAATTTTATTGTAAATGCCCTTAGCCCAAAAAATCCACAGAACGACGAGGTGGCAAAAAGCTCTCGACTTGCACTACTGAAAATTTAATTGTGACTCTTGCCAGGAGAGATCCTGTTAAATTATCAAAAGCCAGTGCAGCTTAAATCAACAACGTAGTATCAGCGAGAACTGTACGCCGTTGGTTGAACAACATAAACCTACCAGGCAGAATAGCTCGTAAAGTTCCTGTGCTGAAACAAGCAAATTTAATGAAAGTTTTGCTTTGGTGTGGACCAGAGTATATGAAAATATGGTACAACATACTTTGGACTGAATAAACAAATACAAATGTATTTGCAAATGATGCTGTGCGATATGCCAGATGTCTTAAAGGATAAGAATTCTTACCGCGGTTCACAAAAAAAAAAAAACAACAGTCAAGCACACAAATTTATTAACAAGAATATACTATACTTCAAGGAATGATGCTACCCTTTGCTAAAAGGAATACATTCTATCAAAAAAATACACATACCTATGTCTACATACGTTACACATATGTCTAAATTTGTTTTGCTGAAATGTTGGTACAAGTATCCTCTATAGTGTCGCAGAGTTTGAGCCTTAGTCAGGTGTGCTCTGCGATTTTCACTATGGATAAAAATATCAAACAAAGGATTTGTCTTAGTCGGCCATCAACGTCTTCAATGGATGAGAACGTCGACAAAGTCAAATGGTGCTGGAAAATCATCAAACCATCATTTAAGTTTGAAGGAGGTAGCTCGTGACCTTAGCGTGCCTCACGAATCAATTCGCAACATTTTATACCATCAATTGGGCATGAGGCGCGTGGCTGCTCGACTCATTCCAAGAGAGTTGAATGTCTTTCAGAAAATTCATCGGAAGTAGGTGGCTGAAGACATGCTTGAGCAAGTGAATTCGGATCCAACGTTTATCAAGCGCATCATAACAGGTATGACACGTGAGTATATGAGTTTGATATGGAAACCAGTCAGCAAGCGGCTGAATAGCGCTTTCCACATGAGCCGAAACCCAAAAACCCACGTCAAAGTCGGTCAAAAGCAAAAGAAAAAAAGATATGCTACTCGTTTTCTTTGATTATCATGATGTTGTGCACTCGGAATTCGTTCCAAATGGTTTATGGTAAATAAAGAATATTATTTGGAAGTTATGTGACGTTTGAGAGAGAACGTGCATAGGAACCGGCCCAATTTGTGGAAAGAAAACTCATGCATCTTGCATCATGATAACGCACCGCCTCACAAAGCTCATCATCGAACAACCACCGGATTTAGCCTCCTGTGACCTCTTCCCAAAACTTAAATTGCCACTCCGTGGACACCGCTTTGAGTCGGTAGAGGCCCTTAAGGAGAATTCGCTGAAGGAGCTGAAGAAGATCTATTCAAACGCGTTTAAAGAGTGCTTTGATGACTGGACTAATCGGTGACATATGTGTATTGCTTCGAATGGAGCCTATTTAGAAGGCGACAAAATACATTTTGATGATTAAACAATTATTTTCCGTTTTCTTGAACAACTCCCGGTACTTTTTTGACCGAATGTGTGCCAATTCGGCAGCTTTTTATGCAAGATATTGATCCAAAACATTGAGGAGTGATGTTAGTACGTGAATGGTTTTTACAAAATAATGGTGAAGTTATGAATTGGCCAAGCCAGTCACCCGACCTAAATCGCATTGAAAACCTTTGGGAGATTTCAGGAAGCGAATCGGGAAGAAAACTTTCAAAAATAAGAAGGATTTATGTCAAAAAATTAAAGAACTAAGGTATTCCACTGCCAGAGAAACCTGCCATAGGATTATCAATTCTATGCCAAATCGAATACAAAAAGTCATTGACAACAATGGTGGACACAGTGGTTATTGGTCAAACTTCGATAATTTAAGCAGCATTTTTAATAAAATTAAATAAAATCTTCTTTGGTATTCCATTTACATATATTTCGCACCTATTTTACTGAGCGTATGAACATTTCCTGTTTGCCACTAGTTTAAATTTTAAAATACCCTTCAATTATTATTGAACAATTACTTTTGAGTAGTTACAATGAATCCCAATCATAGACTTAATCGCTCTATAAATTCGATTTGACGGATAGACACATACAATTCTTAAAACGAATCCGACACACACAGACGTAAAAACAACTCACCAAAATGTCGTCGACTTCAAACTATTGAAAAACAAGCAAACAAATAAATTCGCACATTCATATACATACATACATACATATAAGAAAAAGAAGGCGAGCATTGTTATAATTTGAATAGTACTTTTTAGATTAAAGCTACTGATAACTTTAAAAACTCGTATCAAACTTGAATACTTAATAGTTAAAGTTATTTATACACAAAATACTGTAATTAATTTGTTGGATGTTCACTATTTTATTGCTGAAATAAAATTTTACTATAAATAGAACAAAGCTAATTAATTAATTTCATCACTTACTCATTACTGTTTGTATACAATATTTGACCACACCCAATCCGCCTTTATTTTTTTCAACGAATTTTCATCTCGTAGGGAGCTCTGCTGCCTAATGTACTCGTATTTTGCACAAATACTACCAAAGATATTCATATACAGATAATAATGTTTTTTTATTGAATTAAGTTGATATTTGTGAATTTTTTATATATTTGATTATGCCAGGGTATACAATCGAGTGTTGTTAATATATTATGACTATTTATTTCCAAGATTAGTCTCAAGTAAAAATGTTCACAGAGCGCTTGACTGTGAAATGAACAGTGAAGAGACTCACTTCTGTTCTGTATTTCAAAACTGAAACTTTGTTCTTCGAAATTCAATCGCATACCATAAAATTACATATTTTGATACACAGTTTCTATTGGATGTAGTGTAAAAAATGCATAGCGGTATCTAGCGGTTAACTATTTTTCTCCTTTTTTTGTTTATTATTATTTAACAAAAGCCTCATAAACCTAAGTTTAACTTAAAATAATATTTTTGAAAACTTTTTTGTTAAATTTATTTTTATTAAATTTTAGTGTCATAAAATCCAAGTTTGAAGCTGCTGAAGAACGTATGCTCGATATATAATTTTTTTTGTGTGGAAAAAAACACTCAACCCCGTCAGCAATTTCTTCAGAAATCAACGCAATTTTTTAGTCATTTGAAACTTGCACTTCATTATATTAGAATTAAATGAGTTATAGAAATAAAACTGCATACCCGAAAATTTCCTAAGGATTCTGATTAAAAAAAGCGAAATTTTAAAGAAAATCAATTAATTTTTTTTATTAGGTGCGCAACTAAGTTCTCATTGTTTTTTTTATGAAAATATAACTTTATTTTGAAAACATGGTTACAAGTGAATAATTCAAAATATTTCACATCGCTGGCTACTACTTTTCCGAATCTTTCTGGTAGATCTCGTATACCGTCACGGTAAAACTGTTCATCTTTTGAGGCTATCCACGGATCAAGCCATTTTTTGAAGTCTTCATATGAATTGAACTGCTGGTCAGCTAGACCATGTGTCATCGATCGGAGCAGGTGATAATCGGTCGGCGCAATATCTGAGGAATATGGCGGGTTGGCACGAACTCCTTCTGAACAATTCCCTTGGAATCGTAAAAACAAATGAGCATGAACTTGATTTTTGACTTCTCCAAAACCGATTTTTTGGGTGGTGGCTCGTCTGGGACCTTCCATTCGGCACTCTGACGCTTAGTTTAAGGTTCATGTTGGAAACACCACGTTTCATCACCAGTTGCAATTTTGTAAAGGAAGGAAGTTTTCGTCATTTCTCGCCTCTTTAATGAGGTCTCTAGAATGTTGAATTCTAAGCAATTGTTGGTCCTCAGTTAACTTGTGCGGAATGAAACGTGCACAGACCGTTCGTAAGCCCAAATGATCAGTTTAAATGCGATAAATCGATGTTTGGAGACATTCATCTCCTATTCCATGAATTTCAAATATGTTTTCGGTTAATTTTTTATAAATTTACGAACAATTTCGATGGAGTTTTCGGTGATTACTGACGTATGTAAATTGTCATTTATGTCCTCACAACCATCTCTGAAATGTGTAAAGCACGCATAAACTCTGGCACGAGATAGACAATCGACGCCATAAACTTTTTTCATCAATTCAAATGTTTCGGTAAACGTTTTACCGATTTTAAAACAAAATTTGATATTAGCTCTTTGTTCGAAATTCTTTTTTGTACCGATGGCACAAACATACTGACACTTTAGACACAATAACTTCGCTTCCACTGAGCCGAATGTCACCAAACTTTCATTGGAAATCAGCTAGGGAGGTAACTTCCAACGCACTAACTCAATAAAAAGATGGCGCTATCAAAAACATTTGTATGCCGCCAGTCTAGTTTATTTTGGACTTCACCTTGTATGTGTGATGTGTACATCTCTGACAGGTATTTGTGTCGAATTTCTCCTCCGGATTGTGGAGACACATGCCTTGACGTTGTTCCACATATGTAGTGGGCCACATTTATTTCGCCTCCATACGGTAGGAATGTAGGTACACAGTACATACGATATGTACAAGTACACAGTATTTAAATACAGGCGCCTTATTTGCTAACAATTACAAAAATAATATTGTACAATATTTCATTTCTGTCAAAACAATAAAACGATAAACGATACGCATAAATAGGTTTGAGTCATAAGATTTGTTTCTAAAATAATTCACACACACATACACATATTTATGTGGGAATATGCCCACGCACACATATATGAGTTTTAGTTAATCGCAACCAAATTTAGTTTTGCCCCTGTGAATATCGCAAATAAAGCTATGTAAGCTAAATGAGTTTTTGGCAAGTACCAAGCAAATCAAATCATAATTGATGCCCACAACTGCCTGCTGTTAACTGCTATAGTACTGCTCTACATATACAGGGCGTTCCAAATAAAAACATATTTTAAAAAATGAGAACTGAATTTCTCTTTAAATGCAAAGTATTTCAAATATAGACAAACATTCAATTTATTTCTGTCACCTTTGCATTCGTGTGGCTACCTCGGCTGGTTTTGCATAAGCTCTGCTTGTCAACCAACGTTTACTTTCGCAATATGAGGAGCTTTTTGATGGCAGAAATACACGCATAAGTTTTTCTTTGTCTGCCGAAGAGCAACCGCTATAAGGAAAGTTTTCTTATCATTTGGTGTTTCTTGCCTGCGCCAGGTTTCGGGCACTACTGAATGGCTGTCACGCACCAACCCATTCGGCTACGGCGGCCGTTCTTCATAAATCAGGGCATATTTTCCGAGCGCCAGGAGTGACAATTCGGTTCGTTAATATAGTCGCTGTTATTGAATCAATGATAGGTATAATGTTGGCTGACGGAAAATTTGTTAGTTCCAGAAAAGGTTAGGTTGGGTTATTTACAAAGGAAAAGGAAGAAATAAGAAAAAATGGAAATAGAGGAAAGTGTTGGGGCGAAAAGATTGAACGATAACTATTTATATATAATTAATTCAATAACATGCTTGCACTTGGACCACCCAGTATGTTTACGTCCAACCAAGACGCGCTGAGTCGAATTTTTTTTTGTTTTGCCTCTGAGTTGACATTTCATATTTCGTGTTTAGCCTAAGCCAATTACATTCTATGACGTCGCTTATTCATTATTTTTTGCTGTTTGTACCTCGTACCAACTTCTAGTTGGAATGTTATGACAAAAGCTGTAGATTGATACTTGTAAATTGATAGCAGTTAATTGTGCCCAGACAGTTCGTTCCGAAACTGTTATTTGATGCTAATAGATAAAAGTACTTATAATAAATAAATCGGAAGCGGATAATTATCCATAACGATTTTTTCATTGAAATATAAACTACTGAAAATATTCCGCTTTAAAGTTCATTGGGAGTGTATGTTTCTACATAGGCGTATAATAATAAAATGAATCAATTATTTATAAGGCACTTGCGCTGTGACGGAGCAGGGGTAAATGTTCTAGGCAGGTTTGTGAAATTTTTTAATTGAGTGGTAACTGCTCATATGAGCTTTAAGTAAGGTTTGACACGGTTCATCGATTCAGTTTGTTGATATTGAAACAAAAATATTTGAAAATATTGTATTTAAGAACTGCGTAACTGTTAGGAGGAGAGCAGTTGGTCTCCGTTTTTTTTTTTTTTATTAGGACAGACTAGCAAGTACAGTTCTCAGCCACGACTAAGTTCATTGTACTGCTGTACTGCACTCGGGTTCCCTTTTTAATTTTCCTTAAATCGACTCGACCTCCGAAGAAATCTGAGTAGATCTTGTGGTGCTAAAGGGCCAAGGTGGTCGCTTCTTAACGCATCAGTACCAAAGACCTCAAGTCTGGTTCGAGCGAAAGCCGGGCAGAGGCACAGAAAGTGGTCCGCCGTCTCATTCTCCTCTCCGCATGCTGACAGAGAGCACTGTCCGAGGTGCCCACCTTTTCCATGTGCTTTGCCCATAGAAAGTGGCTCGTCATCAGTCCAACCAGCTGCCTACAGTCCCTTCTGCTTAGTGATAGAGGAACTGCGACGGTTGGTCGCACATGACAGGTAACATCAGTTTTGTCCGTCTGCAACCTCTCTCAACCTGCCAAGCTCTCTAATGGGTTAGAGTAACCTGTTTGGTAACTATGGCTTTGATGGCTGCAGAAGGAGTTGCAGAACGGTCCCCGGGCCAAGGAAGTTGGGACTCATCTCAGGATCCAACTAATGACCCCTACAGTTACAATTATTTCATAAAGAACAAATTCTTTTTCGAAAACTACTGTTTGTTGCTTTAAATTAATGGTTTTGGTACACAACCACCACTCGATTGATCCCGCGCTCGATAACGACTTTTAACATGAAACCTAAAATAATATCATAGAAAGCAGTTTTGTATATTACTGATCGACAAAGATAAACCAGTAGTGAATTTTTGCTATGAAAAAGCTTCTAATGAAAACCATCTGCCCTTCGGAGGTGAAACAAAACTGTGGAACAACATCAAGACGCATGTCACAAATAGGAGGAGGAGTTCGGCCAAGCCCCTAACAGATGTGTATGCACCAATTATTATTTTTTTTAAAGGTAGCATTACACTGTAGTTAGTTCCTTGACAAAATTGTGTTTGCTGAATGCAGATGGCAATCGCCGATGGGGATGGTAATTGGAGGATGGTTCTATAAATAGAAGTCCACGAAAGTGGGGAAAATCAGGGGACAGGACGATTCTTCTGCATATGGTCCAAGCAGCTCACAACTTCCGGGCTTAGATGAAGTATCCTCTGGGTAGCTTTCGAACCTCCATTTCGAACGTTACTATCTACAAAAGCGGGCGAAATTGGAGAATAGGAGCACACTTGCTGCTCGAGGTTCTAAGAGCCTAGATGGAAGACCTGGTATCAAGCAAGAAAGGCTTATGAAAATAGGCTGGTCAACTGTTTTTTTCCAAAGAGTCGTACTTCTCCAAGCGCGGTATTACGAAAATGTCTTTAATATGAACAAAAGTTATCTAACAAATGGAGTTAGTTTTACCACCTAAATGAAGCGAAAAAATATTCAAAACTTTTTTTTTAGTAATAGGGGGACGCATTTAAACTTAACAGTTTTTGGTAGGAACTTCTCCCCAATTTAAATTTTGCACAATGTTTCGACGCACCTTAGCCAAACAATTTTTTTGAATTGAAGGTTGAACGCCATAAATCACTTTTTTTTTAAACCGACATTTTCGACAAAAAAAAAAAATGTATTATAATTAGAAACGTAATTCTGAGTTTTTTATGAATGCCTACTTATCAATGCACTGCCCTTTTTGACAAGTTTAGCTATTGGCGCCACTATTGGGCAACCGTGGTTTTTTAGTTGTCCACTCAATAGTTGGTTGCCCATAACTGTATATTTAATAGTAAAAAGCGAAAAGAATATAAAAATAAATACTAAATGAAAACTCCTAAACGAACGCAACAATTTTGTTTTTAAGGAAAAAAGTTGCAATTAAATTGTAAATAGTATTTAGTGAAACTGGTTGGTTACTTATGATACTCATCTGTGACGCCAGTGACCCCATCGTCATAATAGCACACGCCAGCCAGGTATAGAATGAAGTTGCTCACATTGTCAACACGCCGATCTGAGAATTAGTCGCTCTGTCGGCATTCAAAATACAGTAACGTATGTATGTATGTACGTACAGTAGTGTGCATAACCTTAGCTATTTTCTACTCAATGAAAATACTCAATTATGAAAATAATTAAAATTTCTCACTATTTCTTCTAGCAAAAATGTTGCAAAATGTACTAAAAAGTCATTTATAAGATAAAAACATAAAACTGAACTTTAAGTTCGTTATTTTCTAAAAAAATAAATTTTTAACAAGATTTTTCTTCATAAAAATAATTTTTTTATACTCTGCTTTAAATTTTTTTTTAAATATCTTTTCTATGTACTTAACAGGAAAAAATACTAGCAAAAATAGAAAAATCTGAAAATGTGTATAACGGGTGGTTACGTATAAAATTATTTTCATAATTACAGTAAAAAATGGTAAAAACATACAATTTTTCGAAATTTTGGTATTCAAAATCGCGTATTGAGATATAGGTTGTTCTCAAAATAAGTTTATTTGTACATGTACGACATTTCTGCATCAAGCTATGATGACAAAATAAATCGATTAAATCAAACAAAGGTCGATTTATAGTCAAATTTAGCGTACAGGTAAAACTCCAAAATCTCATGAAAATAGAAAACTTCAAAACGCAATAAAAAAAAATCGAGCTAACTTTTAAAAACCCAGCGAGGGTTTTGCTATTGAATAGGTATATTTTCAGAAAAAAAAGGTCCGGTGCGGTTTGATTTTTGATGTCGCACTGTGTAATAAGAGATAAACAGAAAAAATTGAAAACAAATTTAATAATGTTGAAAATTTTGGTATAAATGTTTCTAAAATAAAATATTTTCTATTCTTTTTAACAGTTTAGAGCTTCTGAGAAAAAAAACTTTTTGGAAATAGTTTTAGAAAAAACATTTTTGCGAAAAATTTGAGAATAAAAGCTTTTTAGAAGTTTTTAACTTTTTTTTTTTGAAAAACCCCATCTCCTCTGTTGTTTTTCTTAATTTTTGTATAAATAGCTGAGACTACACTCAATAATTCCCGCAAGTTTCATAATCGGATCTCTATAACTTTTTGAATATGTACTTGTATCCCTTGACATAGAATCGTGCAATGATAATTTAACATATCTATGTATGTGCAAGTCCGTGCAAAGTCAGAGAGATGGCACTACTGGTGCGTATCGAGGTTATCTTGGCAAATATATCTCTTGGAGCTCGTATACGTTTGTAACGAGGAAGTCGAGTGATTTTTCTTTTCCATTACGACAACGTACCAGCTGACGCCTCGTTTCACAACCCCCTATTCTCCAGACTTGGCTCCCTCGGATACCTCGGACCACTATTTGTTCCCCAATTTAGGGAATTGGATGGAGAGAAAAAGACTTTATTCAAACGAGCAAGTAATTGGAGAAATGATTAACTATTTTTCTGACTTGGGGTAATCCTATTATTCGGAAAGGGTCAACAAACTAGGAGACTACGTCGGAAAATAAAAAAGGTTTACCCCAAACAACTAAGTAGTTTTCACTTCATTTAGTATACTCACTAGCAGCTTTATTTGAACGCAAAAGCAACTTAAGTTAAAATTAATAAATGTCTTATTTAACAAACTCATCTCTTCTTCGATGTAGCTTTCTGTTTTAGAAATGCAATAATCGATCTGTTCTTGTTAGGGTGACCCTAGCCCTTTAGGTAATCCTAAGTTTATTTAAGGCTTTTCCCAACACCTCACGGGAACTCCTAGTTAATTGTTCACAATTATTTTTATTGAGTAGGTTTCAGATAAGTTTTGCTCGCCGTTATTCCATCATTTTAATATCTGGTAAGGGTTTCTATTGGTAATTTGACCACTTCAGTATATCACTTATTTATGGGTTACCATAAACGAGTTCAGTGTTGCTGTACGTCATTATTGTGTATAAATACTTTTTTTATATATTGATAGAAGTAAAATTCGTATTAACAAAAATTTGAGAAAACGACCTTTAGTTTTCAAGTGTTAATTGAGCCACAGTGGTCGCTGTAGTCGTGTGAATTTGTGGGTGACGGTTGACTGGTTTCAAATCCCAGTGTATATATCAAATTAGAGATCATATCTCGACAGGTAATGGCAGCTCTGACTCTGTTAGCTGAACAGCTGGCACACGAAAGTTGAGGTGCATACGGAATGTATCGTTTCTATTCGGAAAAATACATTTTACTCATATCGAAAAATTGAATAACAAAAATTTTTTAAAAATTTAAAACTTTTGTAGTATAATATTTGAAAGCAATAACTCTAAAAAAATGTATATGAACAGAAAACTCCCGAATTTCCTCAATAAATAGCCGTACATAAGTCAAAATGACTGGTCTTTAAAAGAAGTGCTTAGCGAGGTTATTTAAGTTAATTGTAATAAAGGGTTTTCCAATAAGAGGTGTTATTTTGATATTTAAAGAAGAATGTTATTTTTTAATATAAATTATCGGATGTTTATTTCATTATAAAGAGAAAGGTATGCCGTTAATAGTGGAATATAACATCAGGTAAATGACCACCACAACCACGCTTACAAGACAATATCCTTTTCATGAAATTTTCGATAGCCAAATTGCACAGTGGCTGCCCTATGTCCTCGATAACCTCACGAATTCCATCTTTGAGGTCATGAATCGACCCTGGGCTCTTGGCGTAGACTTTTCTTTCACGTGGCCCCAAAGAAAAAAGTCGCAAGGTGTTAAATCACAAGATATCGGTGGCCAATTGTGATCATCTCTTCGAGAAATAACTCGGTCCGGAAAATTTTCCCGTAAAAGATCAATGGTTTCGTTGCATGTGTGCCACGTAGCGCCGTCTTGTTGAAAATAAACGTTGTCCAGATCAATACCATCCAATTCCGGCCATAAAAAATAGTTAACCATCTCTCGATAGCGTAATCCATTCACCTGTAACACCTGTTATTGGAAAACCCTTTACATAACTAGATTTATTGACATTTACAATTAATTATAACAATAATAATAATAATACATTCTATAGGTATGCAAATTCTATTTTCCAAATGCGCAGAAGGTTTCATTCGTTTCATTCATTTTGCCATTTTCAGAGCCTATAAAAAATAAGTTGAAGCAAAGGGCCGGCACAAGTCCTGCATCAGAATCATGGTTTTATTTGGTTTAGTGAATCTAGTGTTAATATTGGCGTCAGTATATAAAAAATAAAAATAAAAATATAAACAAATTTTTCGTTATCAGAAGACAGCTCAAAGTGCCATCTCATTTGTATTCTTAAATTCTTCTTTTATTTCCCATTTAAGCATAAAACTAAGCAAATTTGAAAGCGAAAAACGTCAGATATAGCTGGAGAAATCTCATGAACAGAAAAAACTGCTAATGTTTTGCGCAATACTGTATGTGCGCATGTGAATAGCGTTTTAGGCACAAAGGTGTTTCCCTGGCAGCCACTGTATGCATCTGGGTACTTATTAATGAAAGCAGTCTAGTCGTAATAAGCAATGGGAAATATTTTCATAGAAACTCATACACACATTTAGCAGATTTTTAATAATAGTAATAATATCTGATAGCAATAATGCTAAACAGATGTAGTGATATGTTGTTAATACTACAAATATATGTATGTCTGTGTATTCAATGTATGTTCATTCTTTTCCGGACTTCGCTGCATCACTGTGTGGGTTGTTTATTGTTTTTGTTTTCATATAATTTGTTGATGTATTTGAAACTTTTATTTTCTTTGCAAAACCACTTAGCGTTGCTGCATTCTGCTTTGCTAATAGTAACATTCATACATACAAACATACATACATGCCGATATATTTCTCTAATATCGATTCTAACTTCATACAGAAATGCAGTCGAGTTGTATAAAAAGCAATATTCTCAACAATGGGTATTTTATTGATATCGCAACGCAGCATCGAACGGTCGGAATATTTTGAAAACTTTTTTGCTTAAAGGATAATTGAGTGCGGTAGAAATTCAAGAGATTTCGTTAGTTACTGCTAAAGTGAATGAATTAAAAAAAAATGAAAGCGGAAATACAAGAAATCAAGGCGAACGGGAAAAATCAGGAATTCAATGCGAATTCGGAGATACAAAGCTTTTATCGAGATAAAAGTGTTTTCCTTACAGGCGGTTCGGGATTTTTGGGAAAAGGTATTACATGTGTGTGTGTGTGTGTGCGTGTGTGAATTAAAAAAAAAAATAATAATTGGCGCGTACACTTCTGTTAGGTGTTTGGCCGAGCTCCTCCTATTATTTGTGGCGTGCGTCTTGATGCTTGCAAAGGGTTTTCATGCTTGCCGAGGGGCGACAGCTATTAGAAAAAATTTTTTTTCTATGATTTTGCTGTTTCATGTACGGAGATTCGAACCTACGCACTGCCGAATGATAGTCACGCACAAACCCATTCGGCAACGGTGGCCACGTGTGAACTTTATAAAACATTTTTATGGAACAGTGCAAAAAGTGATAAATCTAAGAGAGAATTGTGTTTAAACAATAAATTCAAAATTGAGTTGTGTACATTTATAAATTTTAAGAAAAGTGTGAAATTAAAAAAAGTTGAAAGAAATGTGAAAATTTAAAATGCAACACCAACACCATAGGAAACTATTGCCATAAAACTTAATGCACATGGAGTAAGCTGGACTAAAGTTTCCCTAGTGGTGCAGTTGAGTCATGGTTAGAAATTTGTAAAATGGATCGCTTTTCGTTTGAATAAAGTTGCGAAATATTGGAAACATTTGAAAATCGAAAAATAGCCAAACGGTGACATCAATTGGCCGCCTTGACGCTGCAATTTCCCTCCATTAGACTTCTTCTCGTGGTGTGCCATTAAGAATAAATGTTACACCGATCCGGAGACGATACAAGAGTTGGACCATGAACTCAAACCTGAGATTGGTGAAATAAGAGTCGAAATTTGTGAAAATGTACTTTTAGCATCTAAATGGAATCTTCCTTTCTAATATGTGGTTTGCATCTTGATGCTCTCATACAAGTGGAGTGGGCTGAGGTCACAGAACAGAAGTTGGCTTTATGATAAGCTGTTTTTATGGTAGAAATCCGCACGACAATTTGGCACTGCCTGTCTAGGGTGTGATTACTACTACAAAAAAAGAACTTGTTTCCATCATTTGGGGTTTGCCTCGATGGAGAAATCCATTATTTTGGGTACATTTTTTTGCGAAAATGGCTTAAAACTATTGTTATGGTCTGTCTTTAGCTCCTGGGAGATGCTGCAACTATTAACATGCTGGTCAACATCGATTATTTCTGTGATTTTATCGACATTATCGATTTGTTTAACATCAAAAATGCCTGAACGGAATCGACGAAACTAAAATTGCACATAATTAGCTGTTATAGTATCGGCACCATAACCAGTATTCACAATTTCAGCGGCCTGGCTTGCATTTTCGTTTTTATCAAAGAAAACTGTAAAATGCACCGAATTTTCTCTTTGTTTACTTCCTTAATTTACTTTTTTACATCCTGTAACTCACCACTGAAACAAAAAACAGCAAAAGAATTTTTTAATGTGAAATCTCTCCTTGACAACGAGCATAACTTTGTTTGATCGATACTTTACGAGATATTGATCACCACAGCCATGTACCGAGAAAATAATGGATTTCTTTTTCCCCAAACTAATATTATATAAAAAGCAACCCTCGTACATATATGAAAATATAGTTTATTCTCTCACAAAATACATAAAAATAAAATTTGTTCAAGCTGTTTTCAAATGCAGTTTTTCTTATAGTCTAAGCTATATTTTTATAAGAAAGATAAAAAAATTAAAGAAATAAAACTTTGCAACATGACGCGCTGCTGTTATTGTGAAGACAGGTGCCAATTATAATTATCAACAGTGACGTTTCTGCCGAGATGCAGGTGCGTTGACTGCTAGATTGATAACAGGAGATGCCTCGTCTTGGCAGCCGCGTTCACCTCCAAATTCTGTGTAGTAATAACAGTAAAGCGACAGAGGTCCACATGAAATATCAACATTATAGAAAGAGGGGTTTCCATCGAAAGACAATGAAAATCTGAGTACATGTTTGTTTAGTGAAATATTCTATAAAAAACTATCTGCCGTCGAAGCGTTGTAAAAAATTGCACGAAGGGAAAAAGAGTTATAAGATTTCACTGGTGCGATATGACTTCCACGGTATTTACCTATATGCCTTTTATAGAAATCAGGCATCATGTTTCAAAGTATGGCAAAAAATTGATATTCCCAGATTTTAGATTGGTTGAAAAACAGTTTTTCTTTTGAAAAGCCTCGAGAAACTTTCAAATAGATGGTGATCCAATCTTTTATTTTGTATGGGGTTCGATCCAGCCTAATATACATGCATTGGTTTTTGTTTTCCTTGTTCACTCAGTCAGACTCAGTCTTGCGTTGGTTTTGTTAATCTATTTGATTTCTGACAGTAGGTGATTAGCCTGCCGCTTTAGGTTGATTCGATCTTTTTTTTGAAGATACAGGCAGTGTTAGTATATTCTAATCCAACTTTTGAGCAATAATTTAATTTAATTAATGATTAAATCGGCTTAGCCTACGATTTCTTTAAAATATTTTAAATTTCACTTTTTTGCCAAATCGAATTTTGGAAATAAAATAAATAACAGTTTACAACGAAAGCGTCTCTTATCTTAACATTTTCCTATACAGCCTTAATCAAGTGAATCAAAGATTCACACTTTTCGGTGTAAAATAGGTTTTATTTAAAAACAAATATTGAGAGAAAAGGAATTCTTTCTTAGATTTCTTAGCGAGTTTCTCTTACTTTTCTTACAACATAATTAAATTATTGGTAGAAAAATTCCACAAAATCAAAAGGAAAATATTTGGAATTAATCAAGTGATGGGGAATATGGAATGGGGCAGTAAATCTTAATATCTACATAAACTCAAATTTCCAGGGTAGAAATAGAAACAATTGCTGAAAATAAGCGAGGAGACGAAAACAAATTATAGTTTTTTAAGAAGCAAAAAATCGAAATCAAATTACAGTTTTTTTTTCATTTTCACACAACTAAATAGATATCTGTTCCATTGTGATTATGATTTAGTTTTTAATGGTCAAGTATATATATTCGGGGCCGAATTTAGTTGGATTGCCCTTGATCACCTACCCAGTTGGCACATTTTGGGTCAATTAGAAAAAGAGCGGTAGGATACAATATAATTTGTGTGAGTTTTTTTCCTATTTTTAGAACATTGAGAGGATTTTAAAAATAAAGTGTACACCAATATATTGATAAGGTTTGATTATTTATTTATTTATTTTGTAATTTCAGTTATTCTTTTATATAAATATAGTTTATACTACAACAAAAACCAGATAAAGCAAAATTTCGAACTTTGTATAAAATTTGTCGAAATTCGTCAAATTTTCATCCATATTTCAAACTTTTTACTCACTTTTAGTTTTTTTTGAAAATTTTTGGGTGTGCCGTTTTATAGATCATAGAATTATGTTACAACAAAAAGCAAGTTTTAATTAAGTTTTTTTAATATTTATTTTTGAGAACTTTTTTCGGACACGGTCTTGCGCATGGAAGAAAACACCCAGGAGAAAAAATTGTCAAAATGCGCATTGATTTAAAACTTGCACCACTTCAAACTTTATTATATCCAAATTTCACGATCTATAAAAATGCAAGGTGGTTGCTGTAGCCTAATGGATTGGTGCGTGACTACCATTCGAAATTCAGAGAGAACAAGGGTTCGAATCTCGGTGAAAAAAATCTCTAAAAATTCTGATTAAAAAATTTGAATTTCTACAAAATTTAAACAAAGCTCGGAACTTGGCTTTATAGTTCTTCTAGGATGAACTATATTTTTATAAAAAAATAACTGAAAGTACTAAATAAATAAATAAGCAGTCAAAACTCATCAATATGAGGTGTCCACTTTATTTTGATGCTGACTGTATATGTTAATGGCCAAATTTTTTTAAAAGGCCCAACTTTCTTTACTACGCTAAGTTTAGTGGAAAATTTGTTCCGCTGTTCTATCTTTGAAATTAATGAAAATTGTTTACATTACCACTATATAGCGACATGTTTTTTCAAAAATTATTTATTTATTCATTAATATAATTTTTTTCGCCCTTCAAAGTAATCCCCATGAGATATTATGCACTTGTGCCAACGTTTTTTCCAATCTTCGAATCACTTAAAAAAATCATTTTTTTATCTTGTTCAACTCCTCCTTCGATGCCGTCTTTATCTAGTCAATCGTAGCGTAGCGTCGTCCTTTCATGGGCCTCTTCAGTTTCGGGAATAAGAAAAAGTCACAGGGGGCCAGATCTGGGGAATACGGTGGCAGTGGCATCATTAGTGTGTTGTTTTTAGCCAAAAAGTCGTGCACAAGCAACGATATGTCAGCAGGGGCTTTATCGTGATGCAAGAGACAATTTTTGTTCTTCCACAAATTCGGATGTTTCTGGCGGACTGCTTCGCGCAAATTGGGCATAATTTTCAGGTAATATTCCTTATTGACCGTTTTACCCTGTGGCAAAAACTCATGATGCACAACGCCCCTGCAATCGAAGAAGGTTAGGTTAGGTGGAAGCGGTTGTCCTGTGGGACCCACTCAGGCTCATAGCCCATTGTGATGCCGCGTGGGGAGCTTGTCCCTATCTCTCCTAAAACCAGTGTGTGTTTTTCAAGAATTTTAAAATATCTCTGATTTCTATAGTACTGAGGTCTTCTAGCTCACTAAAAAATTGTCTGCCCAGAATACTAAACCTGCGTCTGGATAGAGCAGGGCATTGGCACAGTAGGTGCGAGATTGTCTCTTCCTCGTCCTCATCTAGACAACTTCTACAGAAGTCATGTGTTTGCACACCCATCCTTTGGGCGTGTCTGCCTATTAGGCAGCGCCCCGTTATGACTGAGATCAATGTGCTAAGACTGTGTTTATTTTGGCTTAGCAGAGATTCTGTGCGTTTAGCATTTAGAGTCGGCCAAAGTTGACGGGCGATTTTGCAGGTTGCTTCATTTCGCCATCTTTCGTTTGCTTTCTGTACAATTTCTTCAAGGATGTGTAGCTTACATGTTTGTAAGGGTATCCCTATGCCATTATCTATGTGCTCGTCAGACAATTTAGTGCCGAGTCTTGCTAGTTCATCGGCTCTACAGTTACCCTCAATGTCGCGATGGCCAGGAACCCATGTTACCTTTAGGTGAAATGACTCAGCCATCTCGTTAAGAGATGTGCGGCATTTCATGGCTACCTTGGAGGTTGTCGACTGTTTTGTGAGGGATTTTATCGCCGCTTGGCTATCAGTGAAAATGTAGATATCATTTCCGGATATCGCATCACACTGTATCAGTGTCGCGGCTTTTATTATTGCCATCAGTTCAGCCTGAAAGACACTACAGTAGTCGGGGAGCCGAAAACTGAAGGAGATCCCCAGATGTTCAGAATATACACCTCCGCCCACCCTGCCCTCTGTGTAAACATGGATGGACTCGCCCTGTCTCACGTCGTCCCGTTCCCACTCTTCCCTTGAGGGTAGGTAGGCAAAGAAGAAAACGGTAGGCAAAACTTTTTCATTCGACCGAACTTGGCTCGCTTTTTTCGGTCTTGGTTCGATCTTTGGTTTCCACGTCATACCCATAAACCTACGATTCGTCACCAGTTATAACCCTATGGAGCAAATTTGGGTCGTCGCGGACAGAGTCCAACATCTCATTAGCAATGTTCAAGCGATGCTGCTTTTGGTCGAAATTGAGCAATTTTGGTACGAATTTTGCGGCGACCCGTCTCATGACCAAATCATTGAAAGAAATCGAATGGCACGAGCCAGTCGATATGTCTAGGTCCTCAGCAACTTCTTTAACGGTGATTCGACGATTGGCTAATACCATTTTCTTCACTTCATACATTTTTTCGTCTGTTGTTGAAGTTCTCGGGTGTCCGGCACGCTTTTCGTCGTTCACATCTTCTCGGCCTTCTGGGAACATTTTGTACCACCGATAAACATTGCTTTGGTCCAAAGTAGCTTCTCCGTATGACACAGTCAACATTCGGAATGCATCCACGCACTTAATTTCGTTTTTCACACAAAATTTGATACAGGTTCTTTGATCAATCTTTTTGAATAAGTAACAATCGAAGTCGAGCCGAAACACGTGCAAGCAAAGCAGCTGTCAAAAATTAACTGAACATTCAAAATGGCCGAACTTGTCGGAATGATTGAGAGACCAGAGTACCAACATATCGCCACAAAAATATCGAAATTCGAATATACGTAACCTGCGAAAATTCAAAATTCGCGATACTTTTTGAACACGCCTCGTATTTCGACGAAAACTGCATGTCTCTTCATTTCTTGAGTTTCTCAACTACCGTATGAACCATGTCCTCATTAGAACCAGATTTCTTGGAAGTTTGCACCTCCACCTCATGGTCCATTGTACCCTCATTGCATTTAGTGGAAAATCTGAGTCCAACTGCATTTTAGTGAGATTAGAAAAAAAACTTTACTATTTTCAATCAAACGTACAATTGAAATAAATTTTTAAAATATTTTTTTCAGAAATAGAAATAACCGGCTGTGGCCTGGGGCGTGACTACCATTCGGTAGAGCCCGAGTTAGAATCTCCCTTTTTTCTAATAGCGGGTGGCCTCTCAGCAAACAATGGCAATCTTCCGAGAAGCGAAAAAGCTCCTCACGAAAACCATTCGCTGTTCGGAGGCGGCATGTAGGACCCTCTATTTGTGGAACTTTTCAAATCGCAGACCTCAATTAGGAGGAGGAGATCGGTTCTTACAAGATATACTAGATTATTAGAGAATAAGAAAAGAAATCAAATGTCTGTTCGCATTATATAACTTTCTTTTTGCTTTTTTAAAAACTCGCCACCCAACTTTACAGCAATGTTTTAACGTCTTTAGGCAACCGACTACTACCGATTCCCTACAATCTAAAACACTCTCCAACGCCAATCGTTCGTCCGTCAGTGTTGACAACGCATCTGTCCCTTTAACTTTCCCTCTGCATATATACAAATATATATATATACAAATAAATAGCATAATTAAAACAAACTTATTTTTATTTATTTCTTATAGTATATATCGAAAAGATATTGCGCGCCACAGAAGTAAAATGTGTTTATATATTAATTCGTCCCAAAAAGGGCCAAACAGTAGAAGACCGCATAGATGCTATGTTCAGCAATCCCGTAAGTGCTATGAATGAACTAGAAGGAAAAAATGAAATAAACCTAAAGTATAAAATCACACCTTCAATTAAAATGATTTAAATTGCAGCTTTTTGCAGAGTTGAATCGCAGAAAACCATCAGCAAGAACACGCATAATACCGATTATTGGTGATTGTATTCTTCCAAACCTGGGTATCTCACCGACAGATCGACAAACCCTAATTGACAAAGTTGAAATTGTTATACACAGCGCTGCCACTGTACGTTTCAATGAGCCACTCTTCACTGCATTAGCCATAAATGTGCGTGCCACTATGGACCTATTACAATTAGCAAAAAAAATCTCCAAATTACAAGCTTTCGTTCACGTTTCTTCCGCCTTTGCGAATTGCACACTATTCCGGCTGGAGGAAGTTTACTATACAAGTGAGCTCAGCATAACCGCCGAAAATATGTGCAAACTGGCGGAGTTATTAGGTCCGGAGAAAACTAATCGCATGACCGCTGAGTGGTGCGGCAAATCGCCCAATACATATACTTTTACCAAAGCTCTAGCCGAAGAGGCCGTACTCTCGCTCGGAAAGGAGTTGCCGATATGCGTCTTTCGACCTGGCATAGGTAAGATTTATTACACACATACTCGTATATTAGAACGAAAAATATTAATCTGATAATTTGAATATTGCAGTTATACCAACCAACACTGAACCGCTAGCTGGTTGGGTGGATAATCTGTATGGTCCGATGAGCGTTTTGTTCGGCGTCGCTCGTGGTATACTTCGCGTTATCTATGTACATCTGGATGCAAACGCGAATTTCGTGCCCGTAGATATGTGCGCTAATTTAATGTTGGCCACAGCGTGGAACACTTCGAAGGCTGCGAATCAAGTGTAAGTAGTACGTTTAGATTCGCTTAACTACTTATGAGAGTTCGAGGATAGTTTTTAGTCATACGCTCGGCATATTTTAGTGAATACTGTAGTGTGCTGTAGCTAACCAGATAAGACACCTTCATATCTAAAACATTTCAGTTGAGAAAAGTTCATAGAATTTATCAATACAACTAAAAATGTTCAATTCATTAATTTTTTTTATTAGTTTATTCACTTCAAAGCAAACTCCATAGACAGGAAAAAATAGACGGAGCGAGCCTTGTAAGGGGAATACGAAGCTTGCCGAACTGTACAAACGATGTTTTTGGTCAAATAATCGCTTACGCGATACGATGTGCGAGCCGGTCAAATGTTGCGGTGAAGAAACTAAAAGTTTTTTTCTCCGAAACTACGGCCTCTTCTGCTATACACTATGGCTCAAATCTTCAATATGCAGACGTAATACCAAATTTTTACTGTTTGGCATGTTGAAAGGAATTCGAAGAGGAGCACACTCAATACACCACATAAAACTGTCAACAAAATGTTAATGCTAGTAAAACTGTGTGTGTTTCTAGTGCAATGAACCATTCATTTAACATTTCCCGTCTTTTCTTACCATATGCCGCCCTAAATCAACTCTCCTAACACTTCTTCCCCTATGTATCAGCTCTGTCGTGATAACAGAACAAGGGATCCTTTAGAAGATCTCAATGAAAGACTTGACATTTTTACCGACCACAGGGAGTATGAGTAATTCTGCGACCATGAAAACAATGACAATATATAAATAGTGAATACGCAGTGAATATTTATAGCGTATACAAAAACTACATAGTAAGACTGGCTTCAATAAAGTTTTTCCACTGCCAGTCTAGGCACAAGGCTCCACAAGTGTTGATCAGCAAAGCACACCCGACTAGAGCGGAATGAAATTTAATTATTTAAAGTTTAAATGGAAATTAAGATGATAAGCTCTTAAGATTATATGGAAACAGCAAACACCCGGCGTATGCCAAATAAATATATGTATGCATGTATTTTTATCTGGTTTTCTTCCTACAGAATTTCACTTCACATATATAAGGTGGCATCACCCTATGGGAAGATTTATAATTTTTGCAAATGGCGTCGTACGTCAAACTTGACACTTATCCAGCAGGAAAATCACACGTCTAGAAGAAAAATCTTGGGGTTGTAGCCCAAAAATCCTAAGATGATGTGCTTCATGATAATAAGACCAATGGTAACATATGGAGCGGCTGCTTGGGCATCGAGAGCCGCCCACTCGACAGTACGAGCAGCGCTAACTGAGTCCCAGCGCTTAGCATGCGTATGTACCACGGGAGCTATGTGGACCTGCCCCACAGTTGCGATGGAGGGGATGCTAGAGCTGCCACCACTTCATATAGTTATCCAGCAAACAGCCAAATGTACCCTGTCAAATTTTACTAGGGAAGGCTTCTAAGAATATGGAATTGCTGAGTCTTCATGAGCCTCACTTTGGCCGAGTTTAACAATGCACGCTAGTCGTTTCTTTCTCGTGCTAACCGGCGCCAGTTGGAAACACCAATGAGTCCAAGTCCTTCTTAATTTGGTCTTTCCAACGCAGAGGAGGCGTCAAATTCGAAAAGAAGTTCCGAGTTGAACTGGACGAAAAAGTAAACTGAAGTACACCTGCATTTCAAAGTAAACTCAAGGAGTGTTGCCTGCACTGATACACAGATGCCTTGAAGACACCAGAAGGTATAGGCGCTGGAATATTTGGCGCAAAAACCAAGTTTTCTGTGCCGATGGGTAGTTTTCCAAGGATCTTTCAAGTGGAGGTATATGCCTCCTGTCTATGTGCAGAGATTAACTCAGACAGGAATGAGCGAATTCCCATTCTGAGTGACAGTCAGGCGGCACTCAAGGCTTCGTCATCCTGTGAGATGAAGTCCTCCCTGGTCATTGAGTGTATCGAGAAATTGAATCTGTTAAGTAGGCACAATCGCATCCAGCTGATTTGGATCCCAGGACGAAGTAGTGGACGCATTGGCAAGAGAGGCTATGGTTTCGTCTTTAATAGGACCCAAACCCTTCTTTGCTATGGGACAACACTCCATTAAGGAGAAGCTCAGGAGTGAAGAGCCAAAGCTAAGAGAGGTTAGTTGGCACCAAACTGTGGAAGTCTACGTCAGGCGAAATCCTTACAGGGGTGTACAACCAAAATATGTTTAAAAATCTATAACTCTCCCCAAGGATAAACTGAGAATGCTCACGGGCATGACACTGCGCAGCCATCTGCAAGTCAGCAAGCGCGAATAATATGAAAGAGGATATCTTCGAAATCAAATCTGCCGAAGGCAGTACTAGTCCAGACAGTCTGAGTTTTTTTTTACGGGGTGTTAAAATTTTAAAATTTCGGAAAAAGTGCGAAGAGTTTACCGAAAATATTATATATTGTATTTTAAGTAGTCGTAGTGGAATGGATTGCTGTGTGACTACCATTCGGAATTCAGAGAGAACGTAGGTTCAAGTCTTGGAGAAAGACCAAAATGAAAAAAAGTTTTTTTCTAATAGCGGTCGCCTCTCAGCAGGCAATAGCAAACCTCCAAGTGTACGTCTATCATGAAAAAGCACATCATTAAAAATATCTGGTGTTCGGAGTCGATATAAAACTGCCGGTCCCTCCGTTTGTGGAACAACATCAAGACGCATACCACAAATAGGAGGAGGAGTCCGGCTAAACACTCAAAAAGGATGCAAGCGCCAATTATTATAAATATGTCTAGTAGGAAAATCTTGGGGTTAAAACGTTTATTGATAAATTCTTTGGTGGTACATTTTAATCCTCTACCTCCTACCTAAATGGAGGCCTCTTTTACCATTTTACCCTTGTACTTGTACAAAGTATGGAAAAAAGCTTTGTTATAGCTAATGTTTGCCCACTTGTTATAGAAACTTTGTAAAAAAAAACAGTCAGCGTCAAAATAAAGTGTAAATTACATATTAACAAGTTTAGACTATTTATCGGAGAAAAACAGCTAACACCGTCAGCAGGAAAAATTTTCAAAAATCAACGTAATTTTTGAGTCACTTGAAACTTGCAACAAAACAAAATTTAATGGACTATACCTAAAACTGCCTGCCTACTCGAAGTTTATCCAGAAAGTCTGATTAAAAAGGTCGCAGAGCTTTTATAAATCGTGTACAAAGTTTGAAACCTTGCATTATTTAGTTTTTGTTGCTGTATAAACTATAGTTTTATAAAAAAAATAATTGAAATTAAATAATAAATAAATAACTTGTCAAAATTTGTCAATATGTGGTGTACATTTTACTTTGACGCTGACTGTATGTATCAGTACATACAAGAGCATTAGGAGGATCGATTTGCATAGAAATCCAATGTTTGACTTACTGGAACGCACTGTCCATTTGAAGTAATTTTTCTGATCAAAGTATGGCTCTAGTGCGTCTTTAGTCGCCTTTGTTCGAATTTGTATTTTTTTAGTCTAGTGAAAAATGATGGCATGGTAACTTTCTAAAAGAAATGTACAAATCTGCAGAGAATTGACTTTTTTGGTCGGGATAAGAAATACTTCTACATAATTGGATTCAGTTATAAGAGTAGGTCTTCCGCTTGTAGTGGAGGGGAAGAAGAAACAACAGAATACAGGTATTCTTGTCCTTGCCTTCTTTCTACCTGTTCCTCTACTTTATTCCAAATTTAAAAAAATTCTAACCATATTTGTTTATAATTTTAATTATAATTTAATAAATAAATAATAATAATAATAAAACCAATTCCTCTTAACTTCGATGGTCATCGTTCTTACAAGCCGATTTCAAGTTTTTAGTGAGTTTAGGTTATGGAGTTAGTTGAAACTTTTGTTAGCCTTCTAACTTAGCCAACGAGCTTGGCTTTAGACCATTTTAAGATCAAAGAAGTTAACAAAAATGAGCCAATATTCCCATACACTTTATTTCGCCCGAATGTACTTAAATTACCTCAAGGTACTGTCCAAAACGACACAGTACACTATTAGGCTTTGCTGTTACTGTTACTGTTGCTTCATCCAAAATTGCACTTCAAATATTGTCATTTTAAATAAATATAAATTTTCTTTCAGACCCGCTAAACCGCCACCAATTTATAATTTTGTGCCCGATGAACGCAACATGTTGAAATGGGATACATATCGACGTACTCTGGAAGAACACGCACCCAACATGCCACTCACGCAAATGATCTGGTATCCATTTGCAATCGTCGTTAAATCGAAATTATTATATAATATTTTGATTTTATTCTACCACATAATACCCGGCTATATCTTTGATTTCTTACTCATACTGATGGGAAAGAAAAGAAGGTACTTGCGCCACATACGTGCATTTACAGTCTGTGTCAGAAGAAAAGAACCGGTTTTTTTCTTGTAACTTCAAGATATATTTCGTTCTGCTTTTTACTGCATAATAGTCCCACTCAAGGGCTACGACGCCTGTGCTAACTCAGGTTAGTGTCGTTCGAAACTTTCCCGTAAACGCAACCAAACAAAAATGAGTGAGAAGTACACGAAGAGTTTCGAGGCGGTATTTTTATGCACGCATTCGAAAGGGCCTATTGAAAATGTGTGAGAAATTATGAAAACGGATCTTGCCGGAAAGCCAGTCCACGACTTAAAGCAACTCGTGCGTCAAGTTCGCAAAATCTGGTCTGGTTTGTCGACGAGCTACGCAGAAAAGCTGATTCAAAGCATGCCGAGAAGATGCCAGGATATACTCCAACGATGGAGACTACACGGCTCATTGAGTAATTGCGACTCGTAGTACAATCTTTCATGTAAAAAAAAATTTAAAATTTATATCTTTAATATTTCATGAATAATGGTGGTTCCTTCTTTCTGACACAGACTGTATATATATACAAATAAGTATATATATTCTTATATAGTATACATACACGCTGGGATGGAAAAAAATTGTTTTCTTGATGCTAACACATAAGTTTCTGCTGTGGCAAAAAAAATAATTGCATAAAAATTTTGTTCTACAAATAATTTGTATGAATTTTAATGAAATGTACAACAATATTAGGTTAAAACGCGGTATTAAAGCGATTGAGAAGTTAATAGAATTTTAAATTTAATTCTTAATAATTTTGCAAGAAAATATTTTTTATGGCAATCTTAAAACTATAAACGACAGGAAAACATCATCATTTTTAGGTATTTAAAGGAAGAACGAAATCGATATTGCCGATCCCAAGAATACCTACAATATAATTTAAAATCCAAACGATTTTGAAACAAATTTTAATAGCTATAATTTCCAAAATATTCGAATTTTGAAAAATTCTTAAATTTTGTATTTTTTTAAATTATTATGAACCAGAAGAAATTAATTCCACAAACATTGCTACAATTTCCAAAAATCGGAAATCATAAAGAAAACATTTTTTTTACCATCCTTATATACACTTTGCGATTGTATGTAATAATGAAAACTTCAATAAAACCAAATTTGTATGTATTTTTTGGTTTTCAGAATGGTAAAACTTTATCGTAAAATTCACAAACAAACCGGCGTGCTGGATTACTTTGTTGAACATAAATTTACTTTTACGATGGAGAATACAACAAAATTATGGCATTCACTCTCTAGTCTCGATCAAAATTTATTTAATTTCGATATGTCCTCAATAAATTGGTCTGAGTACTTCTACAATTCTTTACTGGGTTTACGTCGCTACATAGGTCAGGAGCAACCGGAGACTATACCAAAAGCTAAAAAGCTGTTTCAAAGGTATATGAAAATTGTTTTTTTATTTATTAAGCAATATTATACATATTATATGTTATAATGCCAGAAATAACTTCTTTCTCAGACTCCTTATTTTGCATCGCATAGTTCAGCTGCTGGTCTATGGCGGCGTTTGCGGTTTGTTATCATGGACAATCCTGCGAGTTTTTCAAGCGTCCTAAGTTAGCTTAGTGGAGGTCTTAGTACCTATCATTTGTACAAAAAAGAAGCTTTGAATTCCTAATAGTTGTACTTGTATATGTTTGCTTATGTGATAGCCATGGAAAGTTATGGTACCAATTTGGTTTTATTTGTAATTTATAGGCTCGTGTACATAGTAAGTACGTACATAAATATGTAACAGGTAAAAGTGAAAGTATAATTTTAAGTATGTTCTGATTTGATTTATATGTACGGCGGTACATGTTTTTAACGTAAGCTTTAATGTAAATTTTATATGAATTATTTTTACTTTTAATTATTATATTATAATATTATATATTGTGTGCCGTTGCCGTTGCTTGTAGGGTTACCATATGACTAACGTTAAAAATCGAAAAATCAGGATAGTCGAGTTTGTAAATTAGAAACAAAAAGATAAAACATTTATAATAAATTACATTTCATACTTCGAATAATTCCAATTAATCGTTTCACTTTTATTTTAAAAGGGTTCTTAAAATCACATAACATTATTCTTGGAATTAAATTTAAGCTTTAAATAAATAAGACTTTTTAAAAAAAACTCAACATTTTTAGTACTCTGAGACCAGCAAATGCATTTGGTGTAAGAGTTAGTCTGTAGAACTCTTGAGGATACTCCAAAAAAACTCTTCCACAACGTTTGTATGTTAAAATTGAAATCTCGTTGGATAAATATTAGGCGAGGATAGTCCGTTCAACAGGCAATGTCGCTATAACTCAAAGGAGATGATGAACATTCTATTGCAAATATCAGGCGTTTCGAGGGAGTTCTAACGTCTTTTTCGGCAACGAGCTGACGCCAGAGTTGTATTTTATTTATTTTATTTTTCTTTATATACATATATAATTGGCGCGTGCACCCTTTCTGGGTGTTTGGCCGAGCTCCTCCTCCTATTTGTGATGTGCGCCTTGATGTTGTTCCACAAATGGAGGGACCTACAGTTTCAAGCCGACTCCGAACGGCAGATATTTTTATGAGGAGCTTTTTCATGGCAGAAATACAATCGGAGGTTTGCCATTGCCTGCCGAGGGGCGACCGCTATTAGAAAAATGTTTTTCTTAATTTTGGTGTATCACCGAGATTCGAACTTACGTTCTCTCTGCGAATTCCGAATGGTAGTCACGCCCCAATCCATTCGGCTACGGCGGCCGCTTTTTCTTTACTCATTAAAAATATAATTATGGAAGGGCACTAGTAGCTAAGGGTTTTTATTCATACATATGAGAATCATTGAGCAAAATTTTGGAGCATAGTTTGAGCAACTCAACACCTGACCGTTCATCAAAGCCCTTAGTTTTTTCCCAGAATAGACAATTGAAATTTGATAAAATATTCCGATGATTCGCAAAGCCATTTTTTAAATGAGTGATAAACAAATCGAGATAGTAATCTTCAGCTGAATAATATTGTACGTAGAGCTTCAGAGTTTACTTAGATTCGCAAAAGACGCAGACATATTGCAAGATGTTTTCTACGAAAAAGCGTAAAGGTCTAGCTCCATTTGGCAACACTAAGGACCAATAGGCCTATGTGATGGCTTTGGCTGGCTGAAAAACCTAGCCTAACTTATAGCATAACGCATATCCTGATTTTTACGTAAATTACAAGGTCAAGAAATGCGCTGAGCTCAGAATATACAAGCAATATCTTATGTGATGGCGATATTTAACCTACCCATTTCATTGAATATCTTCGAGTACTAGCTGGTGTCGACTGCTTCGTTTGCGTATAAATATAAATAAAAAATATATTTAATAGCTTTATAGCTAAGCTAACATAACAGTTTTGAAACGGAAAGGTAAATCATTTTTCTTTTTAGTTGAAATTTTTTATTTTTTATTCTTATTTTTTTAATGTGTATACAGTTTACATGATACTGAAAAATTTGCTATCAATTTTTGGATTATGATCTTATCGACACCAGCTGCCATGAAGTAAAAAAAGGTTAGCTTAAAAAGTAATTTCTTCAGCGTTATTTTTTTTCTTACGAATAAAATGAGTTCTATAAAAAGTGTAGAAAAAAGATTTTTGGAAGATTAAAAACAAAACAGCAAAATTTATGAGTACTTCAAATGCAGCGGAAAACGATAAAAAATGCCTTTAATCCTTTGAAAATAGATGACACTTTGTAAAGAAACATCCTGACTGCTAAAAATATAATCACACAAGCTTCCGAAATTTGTTTGAGATCCTAGAAGAGGATAGCTCTAGTGTTACGAGGTCGACGGCATCGAATAAGTTTCATAAACTGGCTCCGACGCTAAGATTTTTTGGTGCCACATACTAGAAAAGTCCTTAAAAAAATGTGAATATATATATAGGGTTATTCAATAGGTGCGCTTCAACTTTTTTCCGATAGGGAGAGCGAACGACGCAATATTTTTTATTTTTCGCTTGTCATTTGTAAACTTCATTAGTATACATTTCATCATGGAACGCTACACACTTGAGCAACGATTGCAAATCGTGCAAATTTTTTATGAAAATAATCGTTCTGTTGCTGCTACTTTAAGAGCATTACGGCCATTTTACGGTCCATTTAACAAGCCGTCCCGTTTTGGGGTTATGTGAAGTCAATGGTCTACAGTAACAAGCCGGCGACGATTTGTGAGCTCAGAGCCAATATTGAACGCGAAATTGCTGGAATTTCCGCCGATTTATGGAAAAGAGTGGTCGAAAATTGGGTTCAACGATTGGACTTCGTAAAACGTGCACGCGGTGGTCATGCAAAAGAAATCGAATTTCATACTTTAATGTATATGTTCAAACTCGATAATAAAACAAAAAAATTAGTTAAAAAAGTCAAACCGTTTGTGTTTTATTCGAAAAAGTTCAAAAGTTGAAGCGCTCTTACTGAAAAACCCTATATAATTGGCGCTTAAGCCCTTTTTGGTTGTTCGGCTGAACTCCCCCTACAATTTGTGGTGTGCGTCTTGATGCGACCCACAGAAAAAGGGTTTTACGCCGCGGTAGGTGGCTTTTTATGAAGGGCATTTTCATAGCAGAAATACACTCGGAGATTTTCTACTGTCTGCCGAGGAGGAACCGGTACTCGTATATAGTATATATAATTAAAATGGCATTTAGGAGGTCGCTATAGGGTTAAAATGTGCTGGCAAACTATTCGACGCAGTATTAGATAAAATCTTTGTACAAAAAACGTAAAAATTCTAAAAGAAGTAAGAAAAAAAAACAAACATATCTCCTTGAAATATGCAACAATCACCCGGCTAACCAAAAAAATTCTACAAGATTCTCTCATGAGTTACACATGCCGAGGCCTTTTCCTCATAAAAGAAGTATTTTTTGAGCTTTTGGGTGAACGACTTTTTATTCTACAGGAACACGTTGAAAGGAGTCTAAAAATTTGATAAATTTCGTGAATTTTATCACATCTCCAGTGAAAATTCGGAGCCCTTTTGGAGCTTTCTTTGAAACTTGCTGCTATTCTTTTTGGAGTCGCATTTGGGGACATTTTAGTTTTATTTTTATTGGTTTATTAGAGTCCTTTTGGAGTCATATTTGCGCATTTTTGGAATATTTTGATGTAGTGTACAGCAACATTTTCCTCAATTTTCACAATTTTTTTGTATTTTCATTATTTTTTCATAAAAGCATATCTCATTGTCTAAAAACAACCCACATAAATACATTTCTAAAATTTTATACAAAAACAAGAAAAATTCACCAAAATTTTCATCTCAATACACGGATTTCATTACAGTTTCTCTAAAGATTTTTGTATACAGTTTTAAGTTTATTGATACAGTAAAGTTTATTAGTGCAATAAAGTACAAACTCGAAGTTGCTGAAAAATTATAAATTTTTTTTTTTTTTTAGATACGTTACACACTTTCTCCATATAATAATAATTATATTTGTTAATATTGTATTATATATACAAATATATATATATAATTGGCGCGTGCACCTTTTTAGCTGTTTGGCCGAGCTCTTCCTCCTATTTGGCGTGTGGCGTGCGTCTTGATGTTGTTCCACAAATGAAGGGACCGGCAGTTTCAAGCTGATTCCGAATGGCAGATATTTTTATGAGGAGCTTCTACATGGCAGAAATACAATCGGAGGTTTGCCATTGCCTGCCGAGAGGCGACCGCTTTTTTCATTTTGGTCTTTCTCGGAGACTTGAACCTACGTTCTCTTTGAATTCCGAATGGTAGGCAAGCATAAAACCCATTCGGCTACGGTGGAATGACATATATATTTTTCAAATAAAAATTTCAAACACATTCTCGTGGTTTAATAAATGAGTTTAGACTACTCACGCCCGATTGCAAATGAATTCGTAATTACTTAGCAAATTAAAAGGTCTTTGACCCATTTCACATACGCGTGCATAGTATTGTTCAAACATTTCTCTGTATTGATCAATTTTTCCGTATTGCCAAATACTTATACAAGGTGGCGCAAAAATAATTACCCTATCGGAAGATTTACTTTTGAAAATAGCATCCACACGTCAACCATATTTGAAACTTGTGAATTAGACAGTTGCAGTATACAAACAGACAAGCAATGGAGCGCGTAAAGGTCAATATAAAGATTTCCATCACTCAAAATCAATTTTTTATTTAGTAAAAAAGTTATTCATAAACAAAATTGGATGATTAATTTTGCACCATCTTCTGTATATGGACTTCGTGGCTTATAGTTTTATTCCCAAACCGGTAAATGGTTACCGAGTTGAAAACAGTTGACATTTTTTTTATCTACCAGGATTTCCATAACGCCTAGTCTTCAAACCATTTCAATTGAGAAAAACTGTAAGCTTTTATATAAGAAGGCAAAAAGTAGAAACAACAATTAAAAAAAAAGTATGTATGTAAATGAGCATTATAATTATCTGTTCAATTAAACGTGAGATAAAAGTTAAAGTAATAAGACTTTAAAAATATCCTTATTGCAAAATTTTTAGCTTTAGCAATTCGAGCAGCTTGAGACCTAAACGACTTACACTCATATTTCATTTACTGCTTCTTTTACTACATCCTTATAGCATTGACAGATGGCGTCGTTGATCCAGATTTCCGGGACAGTTAATCTGATTAAAATTGTAGTGTGATAGACGGCTGTTACGCGGAACAGCTGTTCGTGTTGTCAGTAAAAGATGGAGCGCCGGCAAAAAATACGGGTATTAGCTGCCCTGATACTAAAAAAGATGGAGTTCGTGAGGATATCGAAGACATAGGGTAGCTACTTTGCAATTTGGTTATGGAAAATTTCATGAAAAGGATATTGTCTTGTAAGCGTGGTGTTTGGTGTTTCACCGAGATTCGATGAAAACCGGTAATGTATTGTAATTTCGAACGTGTTAGTGCAAACTAGCAGAGCGTGCAATTTTTCTTGTTCTTCCTTTTAAAAGTTTGATTATTTTTTATTCACAATAAATATTAACAGTCGTTTTCGGCAGCATTGCCATCGAAAATGCCTCTAATTCGGTTAAATTGTGAAAACTAAGTTAAGCGGTTGATCCGTATTAGTTGAAATTAATTAATAAATCCGAATTAAGTCGTTGATCCCGATTAATGCCACTGCCGGTATATGCTATTATACTTTTTCACAGCCGGATCATGTCAAAAGCACTTTCCCCTCTGATTTTTGGACCCCTCACGATATCAAATTTGCTAGACTGTTTACTCATCCATGTAAAAACTCGTGGTTGGTATTTTTTTCTATTCAATCGTTTCATTTCAAACTGGCTAAAGTGTGTACCATTTAATTATGGAAACTTGCAAATGCAATCACGCGAAAAAAATGCATAAATCAATAAATTCCAATAGTTTAGTTCATTAACTGCGTGTATAAACTATAAAACTCTTCAGTAGGCTCATTTAGTCGCTTTAGTGACCGCCAATCGTTAAGCAAGTCGTGAAACCTTTTCCATCAGTCGAACAAAATGTTGTCGGACATACAAAACTTTTACCGGAATAAAACCGTTTTTGTGACAGGAGGCACTGGCTTTATGGGAATAGGTACAGTGTTTGAAAATAATTAATCACAAAGAAAAAAATATTCTCTTAGGAAACGTGTGGAAAAGTGGTAATGAATATAAGAAATTAAGAATTTATGCAGCCTGTGTAAAAGGAATTATTTTGGAATGCAAATTTCTAATATACAAATACAGCAAAATGGATATTCTGAGTTGTGGATTTCTGTTCTAAGTGCACTTAATAAATTATTTTAAATCATGTACATATTTTGAAGGAGTAGGAAAGAGTTTGCAATACAAATTTTACCCACTACTAAAAAAAGTCTGCTAAGACTTCAAAAGTGAAACTGAAATAGTGACACGTGGGAGCTAACATTTAATTTTCCCATATATCATGGAAAACCCCTACGCTTCATGGGTACAGCAAAACTCAAGGTGTGTTCTGGCATCACAAAGAAAGTTTAGAAAGTATACATATATTCGTGTATCTGGCAAACTGAAGATTTGAGAGAGCGGGTACATCATGTGTTTTGGGACTTTTTGAAAGTAGTTTTTTGTTTCCGAAAAATGATGTGTAGGTTAATTTTCTGAAATTTCATTTTGACTGTACCACTGCGATAGTCATGACAAAGGAAAAATTGTAATATCATAACATAACGTTAAAAAGAAAGACCCATAATGTTGCACGATGAACTCTCCAGCTAACGCATGGGCCTAATGGGTCATTCATGCACAAAACGAAGTTGGGCATATCCGAAAAGCGCAAACTATTTTACAAAGTTAGTGGAAGTTTTTTTTTTATATTCTCTCATAAATTTTTCAATTTACAAAATAATCATGAATTTTTAAATCCTCAAAATCGTTGAATATATTTGACGCCGACATCTATAAATTCATCATCATTTTATAAAACATTGAATATTCCATTAAAAAAAAAAATAAAACAAAAAAAAAATAAAACAAAAAAAAAAATGTGAAAGAAGATATTCAAAAAAACGCATTGTTTTCAGCATTGTGAAACAAATATTTTGTAAAAAAAAATATTCTCTTAAAAAACAAATATTTTTTTTAAAAGTAGTACCTCGTTATTTTATTATTTTTTATACTTATTTTGAGACGCTGAACACGAAAAGTACTTTAATTTATTTTTCCGGAGATGTTTTTCGAGAAAAAGGCAAAAATATATTCTGTATGAGTTCCGCCTATTTTGTTGATACATTTGTGCGAATCGGAATGGTACGGTTTTAGGTACGTGCATCTAAATTTAAAATATAAAGTCATTTGGAAGATTTTTTAGAAAGTTTTTCATTTTTATTCATTGTTTTTAGTTGACAAACTTTGTGAAACACAAAAACAAAAAAAAAACAAAAAATTACAAGAGTTTATTCTAACAATGGGCGGCCGCCATAGCCGAATCGGTTGGTGCGTGATTACCATTCGGAATTCACAGAGAGGTCGTTGGTTCGAATCTTGGTGAAAGCAAAATTAATAAAAACATTTTTCTAATAGCGGTCGCCCCTCGGCAGGCAATGGCAAACCTCCTAGTGTATTTCTGCCATGAAAAAGCTCCTCATAAAAATATCTGCCGTTCGGAGTCGGCTTGAAACTGTAGGTCCCACCATTTGTGGAACAACATCAAGACGAACACCACAAATAGGAGGAGGAGCTCGGCCAAACATCTAACAGAAGTGTACGCGCCAATTATTTATTTATTTTTTATTCTATATTAACAATAATAAAAATACATAAATAATAAATAAAGTGCAAAGCATGAGAACGCCCAAATCGGAAAGAAAATGTAAAAGCTACGGCAAATTAAATAAAAGTGCGTATCTAAATGTTTGCCACATTCACTCTTTGCCACCAGAGAAATATTGAATAAGGATTAAGTATTTGACAAATTTTCTGCTATATCTGAAAAAAAATTTATTGTAAAAAAAAAATACAACTCTTTTTCGTGTTCAGAGACCCCAAGCTAGACTAATTTAACGAAGCACTTTTTTCATAAAATACCCTTGTTTGCCTTATTAATAAAAAAATATAAGAAAAAGGGGAGGAAGGAATAGTGCAATTATTGAAGATCGTCCAAACATACCAAATACTCGAATAGCGTACAAAGCGCATGACAAATGCATTATTATTACTTTAGTATTGCACAAAAAATTTTCTTGAAAAAAAAATCTTGGGGAAATTTGGGTAAAGTAGTAGAAAAATGCATATTTAGACTCTGTAGGAAGTATAAAACATAGAGGGAGATTTCAGAGATTTATAAAACGTTTATCCTTTGTGGGCTATTTGGCCGAGCTCTTGCTCCAACTCGTGGTGTGCGTCTTGATATTGTTCCACAAATATACGGAGCTACAGTTTTACGCCGCCTCAGATAGACAGATATACTTTTATGAAAGCTGTTTTCATGGCACACTCGCATGTTTGCCATTGCCAGCCAAGGAACGTCCGCTATTAGAAAAAATATTCTCTCGAACCAGAGCGCAACTGAATGACGTTGTCACACCGCCGTAAGTAATAAAGTGTGAAGGTCTACAGTGACCTTAACCCGAGTTTATTCGCGTACTTGTTTTAGAAAACCGTTACTCGCGGCGGTATCATAAATACTCCGAGCAAAATGTAAATTTTCTTCGACACTCCAATCAAATTTGCAAGTGTTCTTCCATCTCAATAAGAGAAACTAACAGCATGCATAAAGAATGATAAAGGTAAAGAATATAAATAAATAAATAGTCAGCTACGATATTAGAACAAGTTTTGTCTGGACAAGTAGAAGTAGAGAGTTGCAATTCGCATTTCTTTTTTGACATCAGGCCTTTCGAATTGGATGAAGGCAGCGCAAAGGTACTAACAAATAAACAAACAAGCATTCATAGATATAGCATATACAGGGTGGGCCAAATGAGACCTACTAATGACTAAAGACTACTGCCTAGCAGTATGCGCAGTTGCTCCATCTTGCTGAAACCACAAATTAGGATACTGCTCCGCCATTGGCCGCAAAAAGTTTTCAATCAATGTTCTGTAAGAAGCTTCTGAAATCGATTCCGGCGCTTCATCCACATTTTCGAAGAAATATGGACCGATAACTCTAGTGCCCATGACAAAAAATAAAAAAGGTATTTGTGCTTAACATTAGTAGGTCTTATTTGGCCCACCCTGTTTATATATATGAGCTTAAGGGAACCCGGTGGTCTACAGCACGAAAATTTTACGGTTTTTTTGCCATTAAAAATTAAAAAATGATATTTCAACTTTTCGTGTGTATTACTACATCTAATTAGCATAATTTTTTTCTTTACTGAAGATGACCCTCTCGAAAAATCGGACCCGGACGGGGTAGGTAGAAAAAAGTCGTTTCGAAATAAATGAGTTTAAAGTTTGAGGTACAGAGGCGCGCGGACCGCTCCCTACCTAGTTAATGGGCAGTAGAAGCTATAATATTGGGAATTTCCGCATGAAAATTTTACAGTACATTCTTAAGATACTACATATACTTTCGAAATATCGAAACATGTCGATTTTTTTTTATTTCTATACCACCGAGTCTCCTTAAGGCTTTCTAAAATTCAAATAAATAATTTGCAACTGAACCTTATAATTTTGTTGGTAAAGGGTTAAAGCGCTTTGCAAAATCTTCATTTGTAAGCAACACTTTAATTTATTGTGTGGATTTCGCTCGACGCACGGAAGATGTTTGCGCATTTCCCTAATTGATTAAAGTATCGTTTCATTAACAGCGCAATTTATAATATATGTACGACTAGTATGACATTGGTACACAAAGCTAAGTTGCGTACTTGCATTTATTAAAAATTCAAAAATAAGACGCCTAAGGTGGCCTTTTGAACTTAAATTAACATAAAGTAAACAATATGTATGTACTTAGGTTGGTTGAAAAGTAAGAAAGCACAAGGAAAGGAGCGTGAAATTGTATATGAATTTTTTTTTACATTGTAATATCGCTTATTCAATATGCTTTTTCCAATGATTCTTCAATAATTTCATACCATCTCTGTATTGATTTTGCGAAAGCCCTTCAAAAAGGCAAACAATCTGCTCTTTTGTTAAAACGTTCACAATTTTTTTAATTTAATCACTGCACACTGCAATATTCGACTCTTTCCATATGCAATAAAATACACGGTCAAGTCAACTTGTAAGCAAGGCCAAATCATTAAAGGTGGTGGCACTAGATCAACAACGCTGTTCTATATGTTTGATTGTCAAAGCAAAGTAGGAAACAATTAATGAATTCACCTTGTTTCATTCTGAGCTGACAGCCATATGGACACGGCGAAAGAAAAAAACAACTCAGCTGATTTACCAACACCACCTTTAATAGATTCGCTTTGCTTGTAATAAATTTAAATAAATAAAATAAATAATTACTGTTAGAAATAAAATTATTTTTGTTTTCAAACAAAAAATGTAATAATAAAAAGGCGTAGAAATTTTGACTCGTGTACTCATTAGTACAGGGCGAAGTCCAAAGTTCTGATAACTTCGAGTTTGTTTATTCAAAATAGTCCCCTCTGACTGCGATACACTGTCGAATAGGTAGAAGTCACAGGGAGGCATATCAGGTGAAAACGGTGAGTGATTGATGGTTAAAATGCGATTTTTGGTCAAAAAATCAGTCACAAGAGTGGATCGATGAGATGGTACCTTATCATGCAATAAGCGCCATCTTCCTCTTTCGCGGTATTCAGGGCGAATTCGACGAATGCAATGCAACAAACGCTAAAAAACGTCAAGATAGAAATTTGCATTGACGGTTTCGTTCGCTGGCACGAACTCCTTGTGGACAATTGGAATCGTAAAAACAAATGAACATCGACTTGATTTTTGACTTCTCAAAACACGATTTCTTGGGTGGTGGCTCGCCTGGTGCCTCCCATTCGGCACTTTGACGCTTAGTGTCAGGTTCATGTTGGAAACACCACGTTTCATCATCAGTTACAATGATGCAAAGGAAGCTCCCTCTTTAATTAGGTCCTTCGAATGTTGAGTTCTGAGCAATTTCTGGCTCTTAGTTAATTTGTGCGGACCTTTCGAAAGTTCAAATGATCAGTTAGAAGGCGATAAATCGATGTTTTGGAGATATTTAACTCCTATTCCATGAATTTCAACGATGATTTCGGTACCCTTTTGATAAATTTACCAACAGTTTCGATAAAGTTTTCGGTGATTACTGACTTTGAGCGCCCCGTATGTTCAGTGCCATTTATGTCCTCATAACCATCTCTGAAGCGTGTAAACCACTCATGAACTCTGGCACGAGATAGACAATTATCGCCATAAACTTGTTTCATCAATTCTAATTTTTCGGTAAACGCTTTACCGATTTTAAAACAAAATTTGACTTAGCTCTTTGTTCGAAACTCGTTTTTGTACCGATGACACAAATATACTGACACTTTAGACGCATTAACTTCGCTTCCACTGACCCGAATGTCACCAAACTTTCACTGAAAGTCCACTAGGAAGGTAACTTACAACACACTAGCACATTAAAAAGATGGCGTCATCAAAAACATTTTTCTGATGCCAGTCTTGTTTATTTTGAACTTCACCTTGTAGGTGTCGATTTCATTACTCGTACATAGCAATCAATTTTGTTTTTATTTCCATATGAATTATGAACTTAACGGTGGGTTTCTCTCGTGACATACCGTGAATAAAAATCGTCAACGTCTAACTCGAATGGGTTGAAGTCCCTTTAGGGGAACGGGTTGTAGCGTGACTACCATTCGAACGTGTACAGAATGTATTTCTGCCATGAAAAAGCTTCTCATAAAAACCCGTTCGGAGCTGGTGTAAAATTATAGGTCCCTCCATTTTATGGAAAACATGAAGATGCACACCGCAAATAGAAGAAAGAGTTCGGCCAAACTCCCAAAAAAGAGTGTAAGGACCAATTATGTACATTTATGTATAAATCTATAACCCTCTAGCTCCTGATTTACCTCCTACGGGTTTTTCTCATATATGAAATTGGTACCAGAAAAAGAAGGAACAAATGAAAGGACACTTGAAAACAAGAGAAATGGAAAAACTATTTGTATATTTTACATTGCGTCCTAAGTTTTATTTTTTAAAACTCTTTAATAATTCTGTTTTTTGAATAATTGCAATTTTTGAATCCTCAAAGATCTGCGAGTTATAATGGATTTATCAATTTGAAAGCAAAACCTGCTTAAATTGAATACGATTTTTTTATAGAAATACTCTAGCTATACACATTTTCTTGCTTTCAGTCCTTGTCGAAAAATTGCTGCGTATTACCGAAGTTAAAAGAATTTACTTGATGTTGCGGCCCAAAGGTAATAAAAGTGTGGAAGAACGTTTGACCCATTTATTTGAGAGTACAGTAAGTAAGACACACAATTAAATCCGTAAGGCATTTCTAAATCTATGTTTACAATCTCAGCTCTTCGATAAAATACGAAAGAGTGGTGTCACGCCAACCGACCGAATCAGACCAATTTTGGGCGATTGCGGTTTCGCCAATCTCAACATTTCACCGGAAGATCGTAAAGTATTGATTGATGAAGTAAATATTGTGGTGCATCTAGCGGCCACTGTTCGCTTCGATGAGCCACTCACCAGAGCGGTGAATTTAAACGTGCGCGCCACGCTAGACTTAATACAGCTGGCCAAGGAAATGAAACAACTAGAGGCTAGTAGAAATTTTAAATTTATTAATTTATGCTTTGATTCTAAATTATATTAAAAAAATAAATTATTTGCAGGCCTTCTTGCATGTCTCGTCCGCATTTGCCAATTGTGTGGTTAATTGCATCGACGAGAAATATTATAACGCCAAAATAGGTATCAGCGCCGTGAAGATGTGTGAAGTGGCCAACTCTTTAGGCGTGGATACTACAAATAAACTAGCCAACGTACTCTGCAAGGAATTTCCAAACACATACACATTCACTAAATCTCTAGCTGAGGAAGCAGTTTTGAGTGAGGGCCGTTCACTTCCCATTAGTATCTTTCGACCGGCCATCGGTTAGTAATTGACTTAGATAAGTGGTAAATTTTCAATATCATGCATATTTACCTTTTATGATTATTATTATATATTAGAGAAATATAAAATATTGCACTAACAATTTTAACACACTGGCTGCATTGGATTTACCCTTTCAATTTTAGTTATTCAAACAAGTAAAGAGCCAATATCCGGATGGATCGGCAATTACTATGGACCTTCAGCGGCATTGTATGCTGCCGGGCGTGGTGTACTACGAGTGATGTACATGAAATCGCACCATCGGGCACATTTGGTGCCGGCGGATCTCTGTGCCAACTTAATGTTAGCCATCGGTTGGGAGACGGCTAAATCGACTCCGGAGCAACGGTATGCTTTCGTTATGCAAACACACAGCAAATCCTTCTATTTGTTTAGTTTATTAAAAGAATTGTTTTCTCATAATTTTATATATAATATGTACAACTGCAGTTTACAAATGGCGCCACCAATTTACAACTACACAAGTGAAGATGACAACGCACTGATTTGGAAAGAATATATGGATACCATTTCCGAGTATGGATATGAGGTCGCTATTAGTAAAATGATTTGGTATCCCTTTATGATAGCCGCCGGTCAGAAATGGTTGTATTATCTGCTCACCTTCTTCTATCATACAATACCCGGCTACATAATTGATTTCCTATTGGTGCTAAAGGGAAAGAAGAAAAGGTGAGAGAGAGAGAGAGAGAGTGCTCCTAGTGAGCTTTGGACAATATTTTAGCAACCCGAATATATGAATAGTTGTAGTTAATTTTTCAATTGAATATGCCGTTATCCAAATTAAAATTTCATGACAGGTAGAGGACGAATTATGTGAGCAAGAAGATGCGTCAGACAGATTGCTCATGTGCAAAGTCAAAAAAATTGTGCGAGGGTTGTTATTTATGGTCTGGCAGTGGAGATATGAAGATTGGTGGTTAAAAATGGTTTTATTGATATTCAAAATATTCTCCATGGTCGTCAAATACTGGTATACTTATGCATTCGTTTAAATTTTCGAAGAACTTTATCCAATCGTGTCTCCAGAGCGTTTTTTAAATCGTACGAGATCCAACGCGAAAATACTAGAAGATGATTTTGCTAAATCTTATTGCAGCTCATAATAATAATACCCGAAAATGTCTTAATCTGGCAGTATATGACATTGCTACATGATATTGCTCAATCATTTTGCGCGCAGCGTCTATATTTTCCGGTACAAACCTAATTTTAGACGACCTTCCCCATCCCTCCCGACCTTGATCGGTAATTTACAGTGCTAGGGGATGGTACTTGTTGGTAGAGGATGGTAATGGCTTTGATTTACTAATACATTTCTGTCTTGTTAATCCAAATTGTAAACTCTAACCAGGCGTTTCTGGTTGAATAACACAATCAGTGAGGGGGATAATCAAAATACTGCATGGAGAGTGCGCTCAATCACAAAAGGTCACTGAGTAGTTGGGACTCTAGGCAACTTGTGCAACTGCTGACTGGTCATTTTTCATGGCTCAAATATGATATTTGCTTTGCCTGTCTTGAGGCGGCATAGACATGCGCAGCGAATAAAGCGGCTGCGTTGGCTGAGTTATGCCATCCGAATGAATACAAACGCACCAGCTCTGAAAGTATTCGCTGCAGTACCAGCTGATGATAGTAGAGGAAAAGGAAGGCTTCCTCCACGTTGGAAAGATCAGGTGGAGAGGGACTTGCATTCACTTGGTGTTTCCAGCTGGCGCCGGTTATCACGAGAGAGAAGCGACTGGCGCGCTTTGTTGAATTCGGCCAAAATCACGTAAGCGGTTATCGCGCCAACCAAGAAGAAGAAGAAGTCTTTAGGATTATTTATAAGACTTTCGAAAAAGTGTATTGAGTTACAAATATCTGAGATCCTTATCACTCAACAGCCTACTGAGATTTACATATGAACTGAACAGATTGAAAATAGATTAAAAAGAGCACAAATGCAGTTTCAAGTTTGTTTTCGGTATAACTATACTCGCCATAATCACTACTAAATCGTACCACTACGATTTCTTTTCATATACACATCTTTGAAAATTTTTCAACACACTACAATTTTTTTATAAAAACCTACTTCATAATAAAACAAAAAATAGTATAACGCAATGTTCCTTTTTAAAACTTTTAGAATATTTAAAATTTTTCCATTGATTTTTAGTTAGTATAGTAGAGTTCAAGTTTCAAGTGACTACAAAATACCGTTAATTTCTGAAAAAAATGTGTCGCTGAAGCGTCACACTTTTTCTTCCATATAAAATACTATACGGATATATGCCGTCAACAGGGTTACAGGTCCATTGTGATACCACTGTGCGACACGGGGACCTCATTTATTTTACTTCGTTACATCATTTTGTGGCTCCTAGGAAGGGCAGGATTGGCCCAGTCCTCACAACGAACAGTTCCGTAAGTGAATTGAAAAAATATCTACCTAGAAAAACTGCTCTACAACCTCTACACCTGCAGTACAACTTTACAATATTCGTGGGAGAAAACTCCTAGTCTCAAGGAATGCCTGCCAAATAGCCAATAACCGGTTATATTAACCGCAATATTCGAGATATCCTTTTTTGAAGGGCTAAGCAGTTCCTTTGTCTGTTTCTTATTTATTTGCTGTCACAGTAGCCTAGCTGTTACGCATGTATCTTCATCTCTTCATGGCCTGTTGGCCTCTTGGAGGATAATAATGCTTTTTATTATTAGTTGGCTCGCGGCCATAGGTATCCCACTGGCACTTCTATTGTTAAGCAGTTGAAAAGTAGTACCTTTCTTAGCTGGCTTATAGGCTCTACAATTTTCTTCAATATCTCTATGCCCCGGAACCCAAATTAAACTGACCTTAAATACGGTCCTAATATCATTTAGGGCTGCCCGGCATTCCTGTGCAAGCTTTGATTTTAGTACAGCCGTATTTATTGACTACTGGCTATCCCAGAATATATTTGGGGTTTCGCTCCTCTCTTCTTGACGGTATGCTCGTCTTGAAGAGGCTGTCGAATTTGAGTACAGGAGTAGAGTAGTATATTTATTGTTTATAAATAAAAAAATTTATAAATTATACAAAATAAAGGCGTGGCCAAACTGTCGGTCTTTTCATAGCGGCACACGTTTAAGTCCAAGCGCCGCGGCGGCTCACATTACATGTTAAACAGAAGTGTTTGAGCGAAAAACTTGAGATACGATGAGCCACTGAACTACCACATTTCCATTTCTTCACCTCGAATTAAGACATATGACTAATAGTATCAGTGAAGAAGAGTAGCGGCCTCATGGATATGGTTGGATAGCGTAAGAGGAAAGTGGCTACGCCATTGCCATAAACCCATGTACGAGTAAAAGTAGTGGTAGCTCTTAAGTTACTAAAAAAACTGAAGGGTATATGATTATTGATGGTGTCTTTCAAATATATTTTGGGTATAAAATGATTTTTGACAATTCTTTATGTTCAATGAGTTGATACCGGCATAATCCAGCCAATATTCTAATTTATATATATTTCATATTCCCTCTACGCATTTGTTCTAGAATGACAAAACTTTACAACATTATGAAGAGGCAAACAAAAGTATTTGATTTCTTCCTAAGCAATGAATTTACATTTACAATGGATAATACAAAGACATTGTGGAGCTCCTTATCAGAAGAAGATAAACAGATTTTCAATTTTGATCTTCACTCGATTTATTGGAAGGAATACCTACAGAATTCTCTAAAGGGTTTGCGTCTCTATTTGGGTAGAGAAGGACCGGAAACTTTGCCGAAGGCTCAGAAATTGCATAGAAGGTTAGTAGCATGGAAGCCATTTTATTTTGTATACTACTCTTTTGTTTCTTTTTACAGGTTCTTCGTCTTGAATTGGATAACACATGCGCTGCTCTTTGGCTTTTTACTTTATTTGTTATGGGTTTTAGCTACGATAATTTTACCGTAAATTTTATCGACAAAAAAATGTATTTAGAAAACCTCATAATATGTAACTCTAATTATACTTCTAATACAATTAATATAATAAAATTTTCTCACAACGGTAAGCAGTTTTAATTGTTATAATTTAGCAAATAAGTACTGTGCTTGCATGGCACTATAACACTTAGCATTCACAAGATGGTCCAGAATTTTTCACTCAATTTTATTTTTAACCCTTTCGATCACGATTTTTCCCGTCTTTTGACTTTTTTTATTCATATTCATGTGGTGTTCATTGTAGGAGTATCTGGTAAAAATTTAAAGTCGCCACTCCCAACCGTTTGTGTGGTAGAGAAAGTTGCTTGTGAGCAACGTTGGGCAAATGTGGTAATAAAACAATTTGTTTTTTAACGAAATCCGTTTGAAAGTTATTGACTTATTTTGAGTAAAAACTAGGTATGAAGAGGCAAACAACAGTTTTTATGGTAGCTAAAGCAAAGATGGACGTTAGACTTAACGCATTTTGATTCGCGGTGCCGGTATTGCTCAATATGCAACGCCCTTTTCCAGCAAATACTAATCAATGTTCCACTGTATCATATTGCTTTGTGTCTGGAGGGTTCGGCTGGAATCTGTACTTTTTCGACCCTTGTGAAAATACACTAGTCAATGGAGTGGTACCAAGTGAAGTTATCAGGTTATCCTTTCCTGCCTTCGATGGACGACCTCTTTTTCCAGTTGAAATTGTATTAGTAATATAGGTGCCTTGTTCGTTAGTTGCAAATGAAGTTAGTTTCTACAAAACAGCCACGCACTTGTAACTGACGTTTCTAGGCATTAATAGAAAATTTGTATGTATCACTTTCAGCGGTGCTTGGCCTTGTATAATTCCATTATCATGTCTGCCAAATCGACTCTCCCATGACTTTATTGTAGGAGGTGACAATCACAGGCCTTGGAACATCAAAATAAGATTTTTCTTTTAGATTCCAACGTTTGTAAGTTGATGGTCTATACACGATGATATAAGTTGAACTGGTTTATTGTCAAACCATTTCAAATTTTCAAGATTTATATTTTGGGTACTTGACATTTTAAGCTGAGAAAAATTAAAAGCGGCGGCCGTCGTAGCCGAATGGGTTCGTGCGTGACTACCATTCGGAATTCACAGAGAGAACGTGGGTTCGAATCTCGGGGAAACACCAAAATTAAGAAAAATATTTTTCTAGTAGCGGTCACCCCTCGGCAGGCAATGGCAAACCTCCGAGTGTATTTCTGCCATGAAAAAGCTCCTCATAAAAAAATCTGCCGTTCGGAGTCGGCTTGGAACTGTAGGTCCTTCCATTTGTGGAACAACATCAAGACGCACACCACAAATAGGAGGAGGGGCTAGACCAAACACCCCAAAAGGGTGTACGCGCCAATTATATATATATAAATATATTCATAACTTAAAAATAAACGTTATATTAAAATAATAGAACAGTGAGGAAGCGGAAGGGAAAAACATTGTAAAGTCTTCTCACAATTTCTGAAAGGAAAAAGGGAGCTGCTAGAATGTAGACTGCACGGTGGAAATAATACAGAAACCACGATCTACCGTCTGATTGGTCGAGTGTGTGAATACGGGTGAAATGAGCGGACAGAGAATGTAGCCGTATTTTGAATAAAAATAGAGAAACCTGAAAAAATCTAAATTTTTACATATTTTATTAAAAAAAATCTCTCTTTTGAAAGACTCTTCACATGCTGGTTTAATTACACATATAAATACATATAAAGTTTCTGAAACATAATCATTAAACGCAATGAGATGAGTGCGCTTATTTAAATAAACGTCACCAAACGATAGTAAATTAGTTTTACAAAAAAATAACAAATAAATAGTGTGATGTTAATTTTACCGAAATAAACTTTGAACGAACATTTCAAGTCAGTTTCCTTGTTCTCATTCCAAATAGTTCTCATAAAAAAGCGAAAGTGCACAACACCAGAAAGCATTGAACAAGTATATAAAGTAATATTGCTTGTGAATATCCAAGTTTGACTGAGCGTGAAATTGCTGATACCATAGACATCTCAAATGAACGAGTACTCCATGTTTTTCATGAAGAATTATATAAATACATATGTACACATATTAAGGTGGGTTAAATTTCTTCCCTACTTCGTTTCGGCGACTGAAGTAATCCACTTACAATTCTCAACAAAAAAGTGTATGCAAGCACAACTCTAAAATGGATTTCGAGGCTCCTTACTTTTAATTTTAGGTAGAATTATCCAATCTTATTTTATTAAATTGTTTTCAGAAGAAAATTTGTGTATGTGCGTGATATTTGGGTATCAGAATTTAATGTAGTGGATACCTACCGTACAAGTTGGCGGCCGCCGTAGCCGAATCGGTTGGTGCGTAACTACTTTTCGGGAGTGCATAAGTTCGAGTCTCCGTGCATGAAACCCCAAAATTATATAAACGTTTTTCTAATAGTGATCGCCCCTCGGCAGGCAATAGCAAATCTCTGATTGTATATCTGCCATGAAAAAGCTCCTCATAAAAACTATTAGCAGTTCGGAGTCGACTTAAAACTGTCCATTTGTTGAGCAATATCAAGACGTAGGCCACAAATAAGAGGAGAAGCTCGGTTAAACCATTAACAGAAGTGAACGCGCCAATTATTTATTTATTTCTACGTGCCATTTGAGATCCGTGGCCCACTTGATTTCGATTTTTCCTATTCATCCTATAGAGGACGAAGTGGCAGCTCATTTAAAAGTAGAAAACACAATAACCAATGTAATGGTATTTTCAACTGAGTTCTGCATCATCTCATAAAACTGAAAAACAAGGTGCTGCCATTGGATCACGGTTGTGACGACACAAAATATATATTTGAAAGTTTTGTGTCTCAATTTTGTTTTGGTGCGGGTCAAAATGTGTATCCTCTTGTACATTCCTATGTTAAATCGGCATAGGAAACTATGTAAACTTTGTATTTTAGATATATATATGATATGCTCAGAAGTTCTATGTAAAAAACAACAGGAAACATATGTATTTGTGAAACATTTTAAACCTTTAACTCATCAATAGTAGTATTTCTTGTCTTTAATGGAATTAACCCTTGAACACATTTTCCATTTTGACTTATTTCTGGCATATAAGTTGAATTTTTATTTTTGATATATTAAGAGACTTTTTGGAAAAGTGCTGCGCAAAAAATTTAATTGTTGTACATTTTATTCCGTTGTATCGCACACATTTGGGAATTAAACAGATGTACATAAAATTTTACACGATATAACAACGCATTAAAGTTATTGAAATTTCATATGAAAATGATCGATCTATAAGAACACCATACCGCAAAATTCGTGAAATTTTGCTGGAAATAATGGTCCGATTGAGTCTCCAATTCAAAAGTTGGTGAACAAATTTCATCAAACAGTTTCTGTTGATACTAGAAAAAGGACTGGCAAACCAACAACAAGACTTTCTGTTGAGAATATGGCTACTGTGGCGCGAAATGTTGGGTTACGCATTCATGAATCGACTGTTTGGCGGATTTTTATTGTGACTGTGAATGACGGGCTCATGGAGGACATTTAAATGATGTAATTTAATTTAATTAATTGTACGCTGCGATTTATGGCATGGCCAAATCTTATAATGGAATAAAGTGCTGAAAGCTATAGCACCTGAAACGCTTGGTATGAAGTCTAACTTTATTTCTTCCGAAATAGGGAATGATACCTTTAGATACCATCAATGGACCCCGGTGCAAAACAATGTTAACCGAATTTCTGTGGCCAGAGCTGGAAAGCATCGATATATCCGAGCTGTGGTTTCAACAAGATTGTGCTACTTATCATACAAGCGCCGAACCGCTCGAAGTTGTAAAGGAGAAATATGACGATTGGGTCATCTGACGGCGAATGTTCATCAATTGGCCACTGCAATCATGTGACTTGATACTCCACGATTATTTTTCTGAGGCTACGTCAAGTGCTTAGTCTATGCTAATAAGTTAACCACCACTTTGGACGAGCTCGAGGCGCTATTGCCGGAATAACGCTGCAGATATTGGATCGAATCTTCAAAAATTCGACCACCCACTGAAAGTCCTGTCCGGAAAATCGAATGATGTGGTATTCCATACATAACGTCTTAAAAATTGCTTCAAAATAAAGCCAGAAACAATGTGACATCTTATATCGTTGCTGTTATATTTAAGTCTGGTTTAGGTCTGGTTGTAGTGGTTCTCTAGTATGGAACACACTCAGGCTCATAGCTCATTGTGTTTGAACTAATTTCCACCGTACTGAGACCTTCCAACTCATTAAAAAATTGTCTATCTACAGTGGTTAATCTACGTCTGGATAGAGTGGGACGGTGGCACAGAAGGTGCGAGATCGTGTCTGTCTCTTCCTCATTTAGACAGCTTCTGCAAAAGTTATGTGTCTGCACGCCTATCCTCTTGGTGTGTTTGCTTATTAAGAAGTACTCTGTTATAACGGGAATCAGTGGACTAAGACTGTGCTTATTTTGTTTAGCAAAGATTCTGTGCGTTTAGCTTTGATGGTTATAATTATAATTGTTTACTTAAAAGCCGATTATGAGCCGCATAGTGCCCAAGTCAATGATTTCCACTTCTATCGTTTACAGTTTGTTCAGTTTGCGACCAGGTGAGATTGTTGCTGTTTAATTGCTCGTGAAGACTGCGTCACCAGGACACTTTTGATCGTCCGCTGCGTCTGTATCCTTGTGAGCTCCACTCTAAGTCTATCTCTGGTATTTTTTTTGTCTTGTTACGCTTTGTTTAATCTAGCTTATGTATCAACTAAGCTGCCACCATCTGCAGTAATTTGACAACCCAGATATGTAAACTTCTCAACCTCGTCGATTTGTTGGCCAACAATGGTCATATTATTGGGATGGATACCATTGATTTTAATAGTTTTGGTTTTCGTAATATTAATCACTCAGATCATCACCTAAATCACTCAACATAATCCATATCGTTTAAGTGTTCCATGAGGGGGTTCCATACGATACCTTTTCTGGGATGTTTGTCAATTGAGTTGTGTAAAATTTCGTCAAGAATCAATCAGGAAGAGTAGTGAGAAAGTATGAACCCTTGCCTGACACCCGGTAAGGCATTGATCGGTTCTGACCTTGCATAATGCATAACTTTACATTTAAAGCTGAGGTATTGTGCTTTTAATAAATTGCAAAAATTTTCAGGTATACCCGTTCGGCCAAGTGCATTAAATATGCTTTCGTATTTTATATAATATAATCGAATGATTTCTCGAAATCCACAAATGTCATATAGAAAGGCTGCTGCATTTCTTTAATTTGTTCAATTATGACTCTTAATGAAAAATTATGGTCAATACATGAATTCACGCACGAAAACCAGCTTGTTCTTTCCGTAGCGCATAACCTACCTTTTCTTGCATTGCTGAACACACTTTGATCATTCGCAATAGTTAGGCGGTTCTGCAGGTAGTTTCGTTACGCCATCTTTCATTCGCTACTCTTGCAATTTTCTTAAAAATAAGTAGTTTACTGGTTTGTAGCGGTATGCCTATGACATTGCATATATACCTATCACCCTATATTTAAAGTCATATCTTAGATATCTTGCACCAAATGTCATATTTTTTGTGCCCCACTGTTATTGCCAACTGCTATCGAAATAATATAATATTATATGTAATAACAGCAACGACGGTTACGATTGAAAATATTGCTTTTATACTATTCCAATAAATAAATTATAGCTATGCCATTTAAACGTAAATGTTTTCGATTTCCGGTTTGCTCAGCTTTTTCATGACTTTAATCAAAGCTCAATGCCAATTTCTCAAAATCACTGGCATAAATCTGGAAACGACATGTTTTTCCTCATGGGGAAATTAGTCGCTTTTCGTCGCTTTCTCTACAGTAGGCAATGCGAAAAATGTGTGTGTGTGTAGACTGTTACGAATATGTGTGTGTTTATCCTACGCGCCTTATCTCATTGAGTGCCAAGCGGATTTGAGGAGAAACTTCACCAGGGGCTAAGCGAGATTAGTATATAAGTATATGTACATTGATTTCTGAGCAATCCTCGATTTGCTTTGTTATTTATTTTGGATTTTTTAACACTTGGGCTCGCATAATTAAGCCACTTTATGTTTGTACAAATATTTGGAGAATATTTTTCATGCTAAATTATTTTCATTATTTTTTACGAAGATTATAGGCCATTTTATAACGAAATCCGTATAAATTAAAGATTCGAACTTCGATATATATTCGAATTATAATTTTTGCAAATGGCGTCCGTACGTCAATCATATTTGACACTTTTGAACTATACAACTGCAGAAAACAAAAAAAAAACAATGGAAAGATCAAAATAAAGATTTCCATCACCCAAATGCGTCTTTTATTTCGTAAAAAATAATAAAAATAAGTTATAATTAAGTGTAAAAAATTGAAATTGAAATTTGAAAAGGTCGAGTCAAGGAGCACCAGGAGATTTGGTGGCTCCTAAAACACTCAGGCTAAAAGCCCCTTGTATTTAGAGCTCTGGAAAGAGGGTAGATAATCAACGAGGAAAGGAGAAGATTATCAGGGAAAGAGATAGGAAAGAATAAAGACAGAGACAAAGATAGTTAGTCCTGTGAAAACTTCCAGATTCTTTCAACGAACGTCTTTCCTTCCAAGCTTTAGTAGAAAGTTTGACAGTTTTCTCTTCGGACTTGTCACAAAACTCTTTGCAGTTCTGCAGCGTTCTAGACCGGACCATTGCTATTTATGTAGATTGCCTACATAATCGCTGATCCAATTCATGATTCCTACGGAACTGATTTCGATTATTGGCTCTGGTCCCTATGGGTGAACCGCTGATCCACGGTTGGCCAATTCATCGGCAATTTCGTTTCCTTGAACACCGGAGTGTTCTGGAACCCATATAAGTACGAGCCTGTTTTGTCTTGCGACAGAATTAAGCTTCTTCTTACATTCTTGAACAATCTTTGAAAAAGCAGATTTGTTTCCGCCCCATCTCCTCTCGATTATACATTCGGCTACTTTCAGGATGGCAAAAACTTCCATTTGGAAAACAGTTGCCATTTGACCCGTAGCATAGTGATGCTTATGACTATTTTTTTATTTTTTATTTAATTTTTTTTTTATTGCCCAATTACTATTTATTTCTAATAATAAAGCTGTATAAGCTGTAATAAAGTATAAGTAAGAGACTTCAACCTCATAAATCGCAATTTTTTTTGCATGCATGGAATTATTATTCCATACTCATTTACGAGCTTAAAGCTTTCGATCGGGTGTGGCACCCAGGACTGCTTTACGAATTAAAAAAACATTTTCCTTTGCCATTCTATCTAATGCTAAAATCGTATTTGAGCGATCGCTGCTTCTAAGTAAAACACAGGAATGAGCGTTCCGAAATACACTCTATTGAAGCCGGAGTGCCTCAAGGTAGTGTGCTGGGACCTGTCCTTTATACGATATTCACTTCTGACTTTCCAACGACTGATGAGGTTATGATTGCAACTTTTGCTGATGACACAGCTTTATTATCACTGGGCGAAACTCCAACAAGTGCTACATTACATATTCAGCCCGAGCTGACGAAAATAGAAACATGGATGAAAAAATGGAATGTTAAAGTGAATACCGACAAATCTGTTCATGTGACTTTCACTACCAGAAGAGAAAACTGTCCTCAAGTATACATAAATGCCACACCCATTCCCCAGAAGAACTCAGTTAGATATCTTGGAATGCACCTAGATCGAAGACTTACGTGGAAGGACCACATTAAAGCAAAGCGCCAACAACTTAAAATAAAGACAAACAAAATGTACTGGCTCCTTGGAGCAAAGTCTGAACTAAGTCTTGAAAACAAAATCCGATTATACAAAGCGATTTTAAAACCAGTCTGGACATACAGTATACAGCTGTGGGGCACGGCTGCCAATTCCAATATTGAAATTCTACAGCGTTACCAATCAAAGACACTTAGAATGGTACTAAATGCGCCTGGTTTATTACAAACGAAAGTATACATAGTGACCTTGAAATTCCCTATGTCAAGGAAGAAGTGCGGAGGCTATCCAATAGATACTTGAACTTAACATAATTGTTAAGAAAACCAAAAATTGAATTGAAGTAATGCTGCAATGAAATATGTTTTATATTTATTTTTATATTTTGCTACTTGTAAAAATTTATCACATTTGCTGAATCTTAACATGACAGATTGTAAATAAAGTAAGTAAAAAAAAAACAAAAAAAAAAAAAATTTACGAGCTTAAGTATTCAACAAAAGTTTCCCAAATATTTCTTGTTGAAGATATAAATCTCAGTTCATTAAACGATTTTCAAGTTTCATTGCGGATAGTCCTTTGCCAAGTCATCAATGGTCGTCTTTTCTTCTCGTTCCTTGCGGGTTCCAAGTCAAGGCAAGGCAATACATGGAATACCACATCAAAACAGAAAAATTTTATAAAACTTCAATGCGATTTTATTTTTACAATAACATTATTACACTTCACTTTACTTTACTTTACTTTACTTTACTTTACTTTACTTTACTTTACTTTACTTTACTTTACTTTACTTTACTTTACTTTACTTTACTTTACTTTACTTTACTTTACTTTACTTTACTTTACTTTACTTTACTTTACTTTACTTTACTTTACTTTACTTTACTTTACTTTACTTTACTTTACTTTACTTTACTTTACTTTACTTTACTTTACTTTACTTTACTTTACTTTACTTTACTTTACTTTACTTTACTTTACTTTACTTTACTTTACTTTACTTTACTTTACTTTACTTTACTTTACTTTACTTTACTTTACTTTACTTTACTTTACTTTACTTTACTTTACTTTACTTTACTTTACTTTACTTTACTTTACTTTACTTTACTTTACTTTACTTTACTTTACTTTACTTTACTTTACTTTACTTTACTTTACTTTACTTTACTTTACTTTACTTTACTTTACTTTACTTTACTTTACTTTACTTTACTTTACTTTACTTTACTTTACTTTACTTTACTTTACTTTACTTTACTTTACTTTACTTTACTTTACTTTACTTTACTTTACTTTACTTTACTTTACTTTACTTTACTTTACTTTACTTTACTTTACTTTACTTTACTTTACTTTACTTTACTTTACTTTACTTTACTTTACTTTACTTTACTTTACTTTACTTTACTTTACTTTACTTTACTTTACTTTACTTTACTTTACTTTACTTTACTTTACTTTACTTTACTTTACTTTACTTTACTTTACTTTACTTTACTTTACTTTACTTTACTTTACTTTACTTTACTTTACTTTACTTTACTTTACTTTACTTTACTTTACTTTACTTTACTTTACTTTACTTTACTTTACTTTACTTTACTTTACTTTACTTTACTTTACTTTACTTTACTTTACTTTACTTTACTTTACTTTACTTTATTACAACGAAATTGAATGCGCTATAAAATTGCATACCCAGTGATTTTCTAAAAATTCCGATTAAAAAGTTGAAAATTTTGATCCCTTTTTTTGAAATTTGTTAAATTTTTGTGACTTTTCATTAACTAAAACTCGAAAAGTCGACCAGTAGCAATTCTCACTCTAAGTAGTAGTGAACGCAGGTACCAGATGCGTGTTCGGACATAAACTCGGTTATACCCAGATGTTATAGATTTGAGGTCCCAGGGTCGAATTTAGATGAGGTGGGAAGATCATTATAGTATTAGTGAAAGCGTGCCCTACATTGGTGTGGCGGCATCCTTGACATATTTCTGACATTTTGATTTCACTCTCAAAGAAAAAAAAAACTGACATACCATATACCGAGAAACTCTGTATAGGAGAGAGTTTTTTGGGGATTCCTTAGCGCAAAACGCATTTTTAAAATTTTTAAATTTTCCTGTGATAAAATTTGTCAATTTTGTGTTATTTCAAACCCCGGAAAGGAGTCCATAAAAATTGTTTTAAGTTTTCCAAAATTTCCGTTGATTCATATATTTTGTATAGAAGATATGAGGTTTAAATTTGTAGGAGAGGTGACACGCTCCCTTTCCAATACCTATTGCTTTTCGCATGAAATGCGGCATTCTTAATTTATGTAACTGTATGAAATTTCGGTACCTTAGCATACGCGGTTCCAGAAAAAAGCTATATAAAGGTTTCAGTTTGTGTGGGAGGTGCTACGCCCGCTTTTCCAATACTTACCACTTTTCCCCATAAGACAGGTACTGGCAATTTGAGAAAATGTATCAAATTTCATTATCTTGGTTTTTGCGGTTTCGGAGAAAAACACTTTGAAAATTTTTGTTTATATGGGAGATTCCACGTCCCTTCACCATAAGTACGGTATATTCAATTTGGTTTAAAGGGTTAACATTTTTACAATGGGCTATATTTTCATTTGGCGGCCGCCGTAGCCGAATAGGTTGGTGCGTGACTACCATTCGGAATTCAGAGAGAACGTAGGTTGGATTCTCGGTCAAAGATCAATATTACAAAAAGTTTTTTCTAATAGCAGCCGCCCCTCGGCAGGCAATGGCAAACCTCCGAGTGTATTTCTGCCATGGAAAAGATTCTCATAAAAAAATATCTTCCCGTCGGAGTCTCAAAACTGTAGGTCCCTCCATTTGTGGAATAACATCACGACGCACACCACAAATATTAGGAGCAGCTCGGCCAAATACCCGAAATGGGGATATGCGCCAATTATATATAATATATTTGTTCCTTGTTCACTCCACTCGGGAGCATAGGGCCTTGACAAGACTCAGTCTTGCGTTGGTTTCGCTAATCTATTTTGATTTCTGGCAGAGTAGGTGATTGGCCTGCCGCTACCAGTCCTAAATAGTGGAATGCCCGCCTGTCGTTGCTTAGGAACAACGCCTTGTAATTGTTTAGAGCGCCATCTGTGTGTCACATTTTTCTGCCAGGAGGATCACGCAGATGGTTGAGAACTTTGCTAAATTTGGTGTGTCTCCGCTATTACTGAGATTGCCCGCTTCCTCTTGCTGGCGCCACTGGTGCAATGTGTAACTGTGTGTTTTTCTTTGTTTTTTGCTTGTTTTAGCCACAATGCAATTAATGCGCTGACTTTTGTGCGGGAGTAAGGATAAGGTTTTTGCAGTTGAAGAATGATTTTTTTTTTTTGTTTAGAAACTAGGAAAGTAGGTAAGTTTGGAAAAGTGCGAGGATCGTGATTTACGTGGGATTCAAACCTATCACCTCTGGGATGGCAGGCTAGCGCACTTACGCTAGACTACCCAGGCCGCTAAATTTTTTATGAAAAAAATTTTAGGGCGGAAAACATTGCGAATATTGTAAAAAGGTACTTAATGAGCTGTGCAACAATATTTGTAGGATATTTTTGTACGTCAAGGCCCCATATTTCTTATTTTTTGTTTTTTTTTGTTTTTATTGAAACAAATAATATAATAGTAATCTTAATTCGTAAAAAAATATAACAAAGCATACTAAATCAACTTATTGAGTGTTTAGAGTATTTAGAAGAAGCAAAGGCAATCCCAATAGATATGTAAGAAGTATTGAATTCGATCAGAGTTCTCATGACGGGTGAGTTCCTAGCATACAGAGTTCTAGTCAAACCAATATGGAAAACATTTAAATTACGAAGAGCTCTAGATGGGGTATTAAGATAGATTCGCTCTAGATAGATTAGAGGCAATCCACAACACTTTAAATAATAATAAATACGAAAGATAAAGACCAAATAGATCGCCGAGACTGCAGATATTTCAAGTTGATAATATATGGGTCATGAAAACGAAGGGAATGTAGAGCAAAGCCAATCAAAACTTTTTGGTTAAGTTTAATTCGAAATATGTGACAGGCATTATAAGGTCTCCAGATGAAGCATGTAAATTCCACTTTAAAATGATCTAATGATGCATGAAGTAATTTAAGAGTATAAAAACTTGTTTATTTGGTACTGTTGCACCTTACAAACGCTGATATGACATACAATTTTAAAATTATGTAACTAATATGACTAGTAAAAGTGAACTTTGTTAAAAAAAATAATTCTAAGGCCGACATTTGACTGACCGATCTTAGACAAAAATTTGAGATAAAATAAGATGTCTTCAAAGGAAAAAACACTCGGCGGAAGTAATGTGGTAGCATTTAGAAATATTTAAAAATAGTTGATCACTATTAGACCAAGAAAAAACTTTATCAAGCTCATTTTGGAGCATTTGTGGATCGGATGAATTTCTTATAATAGAAAGAATTCTGAGGTCGTTAGCATAAAATAAAAAACTAGCATATGAAAAACAGCTTTTTATGTCATCGATAAACAAGATAAATAGGACAAAAAGGACCCAAAATACTACTTTGTGGGACCTCAGATGACGCAATAAAATGATATGACTAATGATTGTCAACAACAAATACACATTTACGATTGAAGAGATAGGACTCCAACCAGATTGAATGCGAAACTCTGTCAAAAGCGTTAGAAAATCCGCATACACAACATCGACCTGAAAACCTTTCTGAAAAGCTGATTTACATCTTCTGAGAAAATTTGAAAACGCACGATAAAATATAATGTAAAAGAATCCCAGGAAATATTAGAAGTCCGAAAAAAACGTGCGACACGTCGCTAAAAATTTAAAATTGAATTAACTTTTTTTTCTAATAATTTCTTTCTTCCCTTCCTTTTTTTTTATTAGTTTCAAAATATGGCTTGCTGTGTTGAACTCTGCTCGCATTAACACATTTTTTATTAACGATTTCACTTTAGCGGTTAGCGATTAGCGATTGGAAATATATGTATTTGTTATGGCACATCTCGCAGGGAGTAACGCGAATTGCATTTAGTTAGAGAAATATAAACTTGTTGATTCAATTACAAGCCCACACACACGCACTTGCATACATACATACGCCTGCACAGCTTTCGAACTTTTCACTCACTGGACGTCGCCGTAAAAGTGCAGTGCTCCGTTGTTGCGTTTACTTGTATTGGTTTGAAAAAAATATGCTCAATTGTTGGTGTTATTGTTGTTGCAGCTGGCGGCAGTGAAATCGTTTGAGTGTACACCTTGGGCATTGCCTCCAAACACATCAGAATAAATACCGAAAGCCATTCAAATTCCATGCGCGTCAGGTGCATTTTTGGCATTTCTTTCGCTACCGATTCTAATTTCAACCTAATTCTATTTGTTTATTTTGCAAATTAGTTAGTAACTTTCTTTAACACTTAAGCTTCAACACGAAAATGGCTTCGCTTTCAACTTTATTCTTCTTAAAAAGTTGCGAAATGCAATTTTTGGCGCGTAAGAACACCAATGGAATACGACATAGTAACTTAAACTGCTTCGACCAAGAAAGTTTTGCGCTCACAAGCGTCCACTTCAATTGTAAAACTACAACTGAGCAATGCTGATAGTTGCAAAGGAGCTGCTATTGTAATATCTACGTGAACGTAGTGGGTATTTCGTTTGAGGCTGTAGCCAAGCAAGGCAATCGACTAACAAGCTTCGCAACGGGGATTTGGGGCTGTACGAAGGACGATATGGCGTGCGCCGATTGTCGAACGGAAGTTGTAGAAAAGAAGCAAAATTCAGGCAGCTGACAGTGGTCGCAAGTGAAGATTTACCCATACATATACACATACGGGCATATGAACATATGTATTTTGCACAAGCGCGCGCACACAAACACACATTTACACCATTGGCAATTGACATAGCGCCACTAGCAGACTTGCTAATCGTCTACGGCTTTTGGTTTTACTCGTATCTACACGCAGCTATGTGATGCGTCGACTAAACGAGGGGAATATTACGTACGCTTATATGCGCTGTGGTTCATTTCCACTTCCGCTAAAAATTAAGGCCAACAAATGCCGGCAGCAGTAGACAAGTATATAACAGCTAAATTGGTGAATTGGTGAATTGGTGGTGTGAGGATGCCAACACACCACCACTGGCGCAAGTTGCCTCTTTGGCAAAGAAACCAAAATCACTTTCATTCGCTCTGTGGTGGAAGTCTAATTTGATTTGCGGCTATGAGGTTGACTAGTTGGCCGACTGTTAACTTGAGGATCGCATAGTGGGATGGCAGGTTGTAAAAAGTATGAGCAAATATGTAAGTAGTTGTAAAGGATGTCGTGCTGATGAGAATTTATGCGCGTTAAAAACGCCACTTCCGGTCCGCAGTTGAAACGGAAGTGGAGACAGTTGGCTGTGGGCTTTTTTTATTACCACATTTTATAATCGCTTAGTGCGCGTGCTGGAATTGGCTCAGTAGAAAAGTGAGTCGAAGTCACCTAGCAGCTTGGAAAACACTACTAAATAAGTTCTCCATATCCTGGAAAATAATTCAAAATATTAATCTCTAACCAATAATGCAAAGCATACATTTGAAGTACGCGATAAAAATATATACTTTTTCTAATTAGCTGACTATGGACACGAAGGAAACGAGAAGGCAGACTTTTATGCCAAAAAAGGGGCAGAATGACTGGACCAACTCAATTTATCGGCTTTAACAAAAATAATACAAAGCAGGAAACCAAAAAATGGATCTAAACTAAAATCAGGGAACACTGGAACGGCACAAGCGGTCTTATTCACTCCAAAAAGTTTTTGAACTTCAATGCCAACAGAGCATAATCTGTTCTAAACCTAGATAAAAAAGGCTTCAGATTACTCTTACACATACACGTCACTTAAGGTTATCTAGTACAAGATTGTGCAGGTTCTGCTGTGATGATGAGGAGTCTATGGAACATTTAATCACCAACTGTGAGGCATTAGGCTACAGGAGACACAGAATCCTGGACTCGTACCTACTAGAGGAGGAAGACCTACAATTGCTCTCTGCTAAGAAGCTGGTTCGATTCCTCGGTATAATAATATAATTGAGTAATCAGGGGCGCACAATAGATCAATCTGGTCGCAGTGCATAAAGGCCTTAGCCATTACCACTACTATGGATGTATATAAAACAACACAAAATTTATGCGAAAGAGCATTCTCAAAAGCTTCTACCCCGGTTTTAATATTTTTATGGCTGTTTATATTATATTTAAAAACCATTGGTTATTTAAAAAAAATATATATGAAAGTATTACAGCATGAGTATCAAGGCAAATAGTTTTACAAAAAATTATTTTTTAAAAACAATTGTTTTTAGTGTTCCCACCTGAATTTTACTGCAAAAATGGCTACTTATCCCATGTTTCACCTAAATATTAATATATAGGTTTTTAAACTAGCTTCAATGGAAGAATCTATTTTTATCTAGTGGTGTCACATAATTCTAATTGCAAAAATAGCAACTTATGACAAATTTTATTTCAGTGCTAAAATATGATAGCAACTCATGACAATTTTCATTTGAATACAAAAATGTGGATATCAGATGAAAGGTGTTAAAGCAAGCTATAATTAAAAAATATTTTTCGCTGGTGTTGCCATATAATTTTAACTACAAAAATAGCAACTCATGACAATTTTCATTTGAATACAAACAAGCTTTAATTAAAACATATTTTTAGCTGGTGTTGCCACATAATTTTAATGCTGATATTTCATTTCAGCACCAAACTATGAATATGTATCAGATGGAAGGTGTTCAACTGGTTTTAATAAAAAAATATTTTTGGAAGGTGTTGCCACATAATTTTAATTGTGAAATTTCATTTTAGTATTAAAATATAAATATCCGATGAAAGGTGAAAAAATATTTTTTGCTGATAATAATACCTACTTTTTCTAAGAAATTAGGAAATTAGCCTACAAAAAAAGTGCATATTATCATTAATAATGCATATACATATTATATTATTGTAAAAATATACAGATATATCCATGTAAGTGTAAAGATAGAATGCAATATTATTTTAAAATAGCGTTGCCACCTAATTAGACAACAAAAAATAATCTTATTTAATGACAAAATTGAATTAGTGGTTGCAATATGCGTATCAAATATAATGCGTTTCTAAGTACAACCAAAGCGTTAAATAAAACTATTTGCTTATGGCGTTGCCACCTAATTCTCAGGGCGAAAATGGTAAATAACAATACATATCAGTTAAGTATTGGAATGTGTCTATCACACATGTAAGAATTGAGTTTTGAGAATTTTTCGAATGGTGTTGCTTCTTATTTTATAAAGAATATAAAGTATGTTCACAAACTTTTTGAAGACGAAAAGCACTATCAACACATGAGCCCTCGGCTATAATAAACCAAACGATTCTGGAAAAATTACATGGCAATGAAATGACTTTTATAGATTCAGCTGCTGAACAAGTGGGATTAACTATTTATCCAATCAAATTTCAAAAAGCTTAAGGGGGCAGATTCCTGTATATGATTTCGAAAAAAACAATTTTTTTTCATAAAATGTTAATATAATCCTTTAAGAATATGTCAAAAAAATTTTAGAACGTAAATTTAAGTATTTCTTATATTATAGATCGTCAACCGTGACGTCTCTATTCTTTGCGTTCGAGCGCTGGAAGAGGTATAGTTACGTATGCATTCAAACTTTAGACGTCTTTTTCTCAAAACTATATTTTTCGAATTGGCGTACACGATAGCTCGAAAAGTTATTGACCGATCTCCCTGAAATCTTCTTTATGAGATTACTTTCTATGTGAATTTACAAGTTTTCGGAAATTTTTTCGAAGCAAAAATAGTAGGAAAATTCGCCCCGAAATTCATTGTTTTTTTGAAACATTTTATTCCGCGAATTTTTTTTTCATTTTTTCATTTTTTTTTATTCATATAGAAATTATGACATTAATAAACAAAAACATTTTTGGCTTTTGGAATTAAGGCCACTGACGCCGATGCTACAATGCCCGCCGATTGAGCAGCCCCGCTGCGACGTTCCTAGAAGAATTGAGCGTACATCCGCCAGTTTAAATGATTAAAAAAAAAAAAAAATTGTATTATTTTAATGTATAAATAAACTGTATGTTAATTTTGAAAAAAATATATTGACTTCTTCATTTTAAACAATTTTAATGAAAATCAGGGAAAGTATGGCCGTTTATAGCTCCCCTTAAAGACTTAAGATCTACCAATGCACCAGATCAAATAATAAATTAGAGCTTCGATAATAAGCACTTGAATATATATAAATTAATTGTCTTTCCGTTTTTGCTGGTGTTTTAATTAATGGATTTCCCTTAATACCCTTACTACCCAAGTGATCCAACGAGCACGAGCATACATATTAGCAATACTTTAAATATATAGTAGTAATAAAGAAATAAATGTATGCGTATATGTGTTTCTGAAACTTTTTTTTTATATACGAGGTGCGTTCGAAAAATAATGAAAATTTTTAAATTTCGCGGGCTACGTACATTCGATTTTCGATTAATTTTTTTTTTTATTTTATGTTGGTACACTCGTTTCGAAGATAGGTATGTTCACGGTTTTAGCAATATTTCATTTGTATAGGGTTATTCAATAGGTCGCTTCAACTTTTTTCCGATAGGGAGGGCGAACGACGCAATATTTTTTATTTTTCGCTTGTCATTTGTAAACTTCATTAGTATACATTTCATCATGGAACGCTACACACTTGAGCAACGATTGCAAATCGTGAAAATAATCGTTCTGTTGCTGCTACTTTAAGAGCATTACGGCCATTTTACGGTTCATTTAACAAGCCGTCCCGTTTTGGGGTTATGGGAAGTCATTGGTCTACAGTAACAAGCCGGCGACGATTTGTGAGCTCAGAGCCAATATTGAACGCGAAATTGCTGGAATTTCGGCCGATTTATGCAAAAGAGTGGTCGAAAATTGGGTTCAACGATTGGACTTCGTAAAACGTGCACGCGGTGGTCATGCAAAAGAAATCGAATTTCATACTTAAATGTATATGTTCAAACTCGATAATAAAAAAAAAATTAGTTAAAAAAGTCAAACCGCGAGACGCATAAATAAAACAAGTGTTTGCGTGCTCGGCGATTTTCGAACACCAAGATTTTTCCACACCGTCAACTCACCTGAAACAGAAACAGCGAGGCCTTGTCCAAAAAAAACGAACATTTCCCTATATGCTTGCAAAATGGCTATATGTAACAGATGGCGCATAAAACCGCACATAGTACACGTTGTGCTTTGTTTTGAAAAGACGGTATCCAAGGGCAAACTGTAAAGTTACAACAAGCTGCATTCATACTCATCACAGGAGCGCAAACTTTTACTGAAATCAAGGCTCTTGAGACTCTATTGGTCCTCCTACCTATAGCTATCTATGGCAAATTCTGGGTTAATTGCAAGGCAATTCAACTAAATGTATGCCTACCAGGGAAATTTTTCAAATGTGGACACTCAAAAATCACAGGAACACTTCCTGAAACACTAAAGGAACTAGATTCCACGGCTCCACAATTCTGATTTGAAAATAATTTTTCTACAGGGTGCGCCATCTTTTATGTCAGTATGTAAACGTTGAATAAGTTTGTCATTTACCAATCGATCGACTTCAACATACATGCTTCGATACGTTAATTCAGTACAATTTCAACCATGGATCGCTTTACACCGAAACAACCGAAATCGACGCTATAAAACCCAAAATGCTTGACAAGGTGATGACAAACGCAGAAAAAAGAACGCAGTTTGTGATTGCTAATAAAGGTGACCACTTCATTGATATTGTAATCAAAAAATAATTTTAATAAATTGTAAATAACCAAACCAAATAAAAATACCTCACTTATACAAATTAGTTGTTTTTCTTTCAAAGTCATTCATTGTTTTCATACCGACATAAAAGATGGCGCACCCTGTACACGAATCCCAGAAAGATTTGAATGTGATAACATAGGGACCTTGTCCCAATCTTAGCCGATGGCTCCAGAATAAATAATAAGGACGGCAGTGGGATTCACTAAGAAGTGCTGCAGCTGAACTTAAGCCAATGGCTACTTGAATACAGTCAGGCCGAAAAAATTCTACAGTGCGGTAATACTTCCTCAAAAGTAGCAGTTGACTATAGAGTAATTCTAAGTAAGCTGGCTAAGCGGTGTATGACGAACTTTATCTGAATCCGTGGATACAGAAATCGATGATGAGGTGGCTTGAAGAGGAACTGATCTTAAATCATTCCAATCTGCTCAGTATGTGGGCATTTTGTTATCCTCAACAAACTCTGGATCAGATCGGCCTACATCGCGCAGCTCAACTATAGGAGGACCGAGATCCTGGCTGAAAATGAATGTAAACAGCACTACATAGAGGAGGCCTATAATTTTGGTGCATGTATAAAATACGTATGCATAATTTGTCAATTATACTCACCGTTATTCTTGAAAAATTTAGTCCATTCATCGACTGAGAGCACGGGATGTTGAGTTTCCTTACGTAATCCGATTCTTTCCAAGGCGATGAATTTTTCTTTAAATGTTGAAATACACGAAAAGTATATACTTGAGTATGTAAATACATACATACAAAACATGCCACTATTCATTACTTAAATATTTTTTCTTTGCATTCACCTGTTGTATGTTCCTTTAAAATTGCTGGCGCGATGGGATCTTCTATTTCATTGTGTATAAATTTGAATTTGCCACGAAATCCTTTGGCCGTGACATTAGAACTGGCATTGAATTCGATTAATAAATCCGGGCCTGAACTAATTATGCGTCGGGTTGGCAGCGCATCACAAATGACATCAATCACGGCATTCATATTGGCAGATTCCGAATCAAAAACTGTTAGCTTGTCTATGCTGCAACTACATAAATGTATGTGCATATGTACTTGTAAATAAATTACAATTGGAAGCATAAGTCAATAGTGCAATTCACACAAAGAAGAAATAGAAAATTATCAATTGGCTTAATAGTTAAGAAAGGAATAACTAAATTTTGCACACTCCACATTTAAATACCTTTTGTCCTTTTTGGGTAACTGCAGCTCTTCAAAAACTATTTCTACGCGACTCTCAGGTCTGTGGGTGAAAGCGACAATACGAAATAAATTCAGTAGCATATTTTATTAAAATATAAATATAAAATATTAAATACAATTTTTCGTACCTGCCAATAAATTTATAAGCGCATTTAATATGCGCTGGGTACTTCGCTGGAAAACGTGGCGAATGGAAGTATTGCCAGATTTCCAAGCTTTCGGGCTTTGCATTGGCATCAGCAAAAAAGTAATAGTCACAATATGATCCGGGTATTAGGCGACCATCGTTTTGAAAATATTCTAAAAATGACAATACTCTATTATAAACTAAACAATACCAAACATAAATAAAAAAATATAACACTTTGAAATATTTACAAATAACTTTTTCTTCGATTTTACCCAAACTCCTTGTTTCCTAGTGTCCAAATTTAAAGGAGATCGCGATTGAAAATATCTCGCCGATCTAGCATTGCTGGATTGAAGAACTTACTAATTTATAACCTAAATCTAGGACAACAACGCCACATCTATGAAATTACATATATGATTTTTTGTTGTCCTCTTTTCAATTAACTTTACTACTTGCAAACTTTTCGTATCATCTATAGTACATATTATATTAACCCTCCGATTTTCTTCTTCTTGATTGGCGCGATAACCGCTGACGCGACTTTTAGAGGATGGTTCCTCTGTGTAGAAGTGCACGAAAGTCGGAAAAGTTTCTTACCGCCATTCACCTGAGAGTGGACAGTACGATTCTTCTGCATACGGTTCAAGCACCTCACAGTTTTAGGCCAAAGTATCCTTTGGGTAGCTTCCGAACACCGCGCGAGCTAATGTAAGAAAGCGGCACAGCCTTGTGAGCTGGGATTGGGAAAGGTCACTTAAAATCCTCGGTGCGAAGAGCAGTAATTCGATATTTTTATCAAAAAGTTTGATATTTTTTAGCATAAACATACATATAACGTTTTCACTCACGATCTTTATTTGTTCTTTTTCCATTAAGTTGAAAAATTCATCTCACCCAATAGACAGAATTAACTCGTGAAAATTTGCGTGCGATGAATTATTACGATTTTCGCGTATTTGGACAGGAGGGCATTCATCAATTTGTTTTGACTTTTGCGTTGAAGCACCACACTTAGCACTTAGCCACTGTGAAACGCTAATATTATAAAACGGCGATTCCTTCAGGCGCTTGCATTTCATGAAGGCCGTCCAAAAACGATTGTTGTGCCAGAAACAATGGATGCTGTGTATCAATTGATAACGCCAGATAGTCAAATAGAATCTTTCGAGATAGAGGCACCCTTGGGTACTAGTGGCACTAGCATACTTATACATTCAATATTGCTTGAGCTCTTCGTTTTCAAGAAAATTTGTTCTTGTTGAACACCTCATAGTTGGGAAATTGCTCAAAAAAAGGCTAGTGTTGATTGGTGTGAAGAAATGTTAAAGAAATTCAACCGCGGGAGCTTAACGCATCTCTACATCGTAAAAGTTGACGCTTCTTTGAGCTATACATAGTCGGAAAAAAAACAGCAATCGACAGTGTAACCAAGGTGTGATTAATCAAACGAAAGTTGTTCGCAGAAAAAGCACATCAACGCAAATGGTCGCCTGGTTTTTGATTAAGTGCAAAATCTGGTAACATCACAACTGTACGAGTGCAACTAGAAAAATTTTATACAGTCAGTTCGGAGTGGTACCGAACCATTTTTTTACCAGAAGTTTTCGAAGAGTTAAGGAAAATCAACCACTGAAGACGAATCATCCTTCACCAAGACTAGGTGAGCTCTCACGTATCGGCTCACACAAGAGAGTTTTTAAGCGCTCAAAAGTTCGATTAATGAGTCTTTCGTCTTACAGCCCAGATTTGGGCTGTAATATTATAATAATTTATTTTCGCTCTCTAGCATCAAAAATAAAAAACTTGGTCAACGTTTTCCAATGCCTGAACAAACTATTGAAGCCTTCAAACAGCACGTTTTGGAGGTATCCATTTCTGAGTAGTAAAATTGGTCCAAGCGATTGCGGAACTATACAGACTTTCATGGAGAATATTTTGGAAAACAATAAAGTAATTAGGCGCAAAATATAAGAGACAACCTTCATATGTTTGTTTATGGAGGAATTTGTTATTCCATTGAACTGAACGGGCTGATTAGTTTCAATATACGCAGCAAAGCTCTTCGTGTTCATAATTCGTTTTATCTTCATATGCCTTCACCTAGTTATCTCTTGTATCCATACTCAGAGTGCTTTTGAAGTATGATAAAATCTTAAAAAAATGAAATATTGAATTTGCATCTCCAAGATTTGTTTTTAAGTCCGCCACTGACGCGCTGGGTTTCATGATTAAATGTCAATAGTAAGTAAGTGGTAATATTAAGAATTTGACAGTTGTAGTTTTACCAAAATGAGAGCTATAGTCCTAACGAAGAGAATGTTTCTGGTCCCCGATAACGATGGAAGAAGTCAAAGAAGTGATAAGAGTAATAAGTGACAATAAAGCAGCAACACCCGATGAAATCCCGTAGAAATTATAAAGATGATAACAACCCAAACGTTTTCCTACAATTTTTAATTACATCTATGACACTGGGCAACTTCCACAAGATTGGCTTAAATCAACTATCATAACACTGCCAAGGAAATCAAACGCTAAAAAATGTAGTGAATGCAGGGAATCATTCCCTAAAATTTTTTTGTAAGTAATGTTATACATAAACCTATATACAAAAAATGTGAGAAAGTAATGGCATTTAAAAACGGAATAGGAACTCGTGAAGCTCTGTTTTGTGTTTACGTTCTCGTTCAAAACTGCAAGGGCATACAAAAAGACGTTTTTCTATGCTTCGTAGACTACGAAAAAGCCTTTGACACCGTTCAACATAATAAATTATTCGAAATACTTCAATCAACCGGCATAGATACAAAAGAACTCCGTATAAAAAACCTTTTTGGAATCAAACAACAAAGAACCCAATGAATAACGAAAACACCGATGAAATAGAGATTGTAAAAGGAATGAGACAAGGTTGTTTATTAACGCCCATTTTATTCAACATTTACTCCGAACCAAGAGGCATTATAGAGCTCTAAGGAAGGAATTAAAGTGAACGGCGTTACTATTAATAACATAAGATATGCCGATGATACGACATTGTTTGCTGATAACATAAACGATTGTATGCAAGCTAGATGAGTGTAGCAACAGATAAGGCCGAAGGATTAATGTTAATAAAACAAAATTCATGGTTGCCAGTAGATGAAACACTTATGTTTCGAGGAGAAGCGGTAGAAATTGTGCCTAAATTTAAGTATCTTGGAAGCTGGATTAACCGCAACTGGGACTTCATGGAAGAAATAAGAACGAGAATTAAAATGGCAAGGACATCCTTTTACAATTATAAGAAGATACTATGCAGTCATAATTTTAACATTCGCCTCAAAATTCGCTTCATTAAATGTTATGTGTGGTCAATACTACTGTACGCAATGGAAATATGGACCTTTAAAATCGCTAACTTGAATAGGCTACAAGCGTTCGAAATGTGGCTGTACAGAAGAAATCTGAAAATACCGTGGAAAGATCACGATTCAAACAACGAAGTTCTAAGATGAATAAGCCAAAATAGACAACTTTTAACTACAATTAAGCGAAGGAAGACAGCATATTTGGGTCATATCCTCAGAAATCCAAAGTACCAACTGTTGCAACTAATCTTGGAGGGTAAAGTCGAAGGTAAATGATGTGTCGGGAGAAAACAATTGTCATGTCTGCGAAACATTAGAAATTGGACGGGCTTGAGCAATATAAGAGAGATATGGAACGTTGCCAGGGGATAGAGAAGCATTTTGTAATATAATTAATAATATACATTAAAAGATTGTATTTATTTATTTATTTGTTATATGTGAATCTAGTCAAGTCAATGTATTTGGATGATTTTAATTACTTTTGTACGATCGCTAATCATTCGAAATCGAATATGCAAATAAAGAAGAAGAAGACCACCATACACTCACAATGTTTGAACGCACCTATTGAAAACCCCTGTATGAACAAACTGTCCTACGAAATAGTAAACATTTCATTCAGCTTTGCTTTGCTTAATTTGCGTATGTTCTGAGCTCCATGTCATACAATTTGAGTTGCCCCATGCAGCTGTTTACTATGTAACCCATTGGTATGTTCGCACCAAAGTAAGAAATATTAAAAAATAATTGGTTTCAGCAGTGCAACATTAATCTATAACATATCAATATTAATCATTATAAATAAAAAATTATAAATGGAAATATGTACATTGAATAGGTACGTTACCCTTCTTCAAGAATCGATACTCTCCGGTTATATTGAGTAGCCAATTTTTGAGAGCGAAGGCATCGTCACCATCAGTTCGTAGCGATTTATCTTGTTGTTGTTCTTTGAAACGTACGCGAATACCGAAAAATTTGCCTGCACTATAAATAAACTCGTTGCTACGTAAATCAGCGACAGTGCCGGCAACCGAATTATTGGCAGCAATAACCGTTGAATGCGCATAGTTGGCAATAGCGTTCATCGTTGGCGTTGCCTTCTTGGTGGCTGATGTCGCCATTGACGCTGCATTGGCATTAACGGACATCATTTTCTGTTTGGCTGCAACCGTTGTGGGTGGCGTCTCTTGTGTTGCATGCGTTGTTTGCGGCGCTTGTGTTGTTTGCATTGCTTTCCTTGCCACAGTCCTGTTGGCTGCTAACGGTGTGACAGCCGATTTAGATGCTAATGCTGACACACTTGCCGATGTAACAGTACTCGTAGTGTGATTGCAAATAACATAATCCGGATTAGTCGAGTTCTCAATAACGGGCTCCCGCAAGAACGGAAATATTTCTATGTAGTCCGAGCAGCTGAAAATGGCAACGGAAGTGCGCCAAATAGCCAGCAACAAAATAGCAATGCAGCAATGGAGCGACGAAGCAATAAGAGAAGCAAAAATAGTGAATTTTGTGGGAATAATTGTAGCGTAGCAAACGGCAAAAGCAGGCAGCATGGGCGACATTGGTGGCATTGATGGTGAACGTGCAAATGCATGGAACGAAATTGAGTTTGAAAATTTATTAGTCATTGGTGGACTTGGTCATGCGAGGCGGAAAAAGCATGTGAGGCATGCTGAGCGTTTAAAAATAAAAAAACCACACACACGTACACCACACGTTTAAACACCCGCAGTGCATTTTAGTCTGCGTGTCTTCATACACACCGCTTTTGATTTATTTTATTTTCAAACAGAAAAAAATATTCGTGTGTAATAAAAATGTCACTTTACATGGTATTCACAATAAAATAACCAAACACGTAAGTACATAGGTATGTATACATGTATATATGTACATAATTTTCTGTGCATAAACTATACATATGTATGTATATATGTATATATATAGAGTAGTGGGTAGAACAAGGACGTTGTGGGCTGGCTCGTGGCAAACTGCAATAAATATTTTTGCAGACATTCTTGCAAATGTGCGTGTGTGTGTGCGCACATCTTCATTCTTCTCCTGCTCGTGGCTTTCGCTTTCGCATTCCCGAAAGGATGCGACAGAAGGCCGGATAGTCAATCATGGGAGGTTCCTCCAGTGTTTTAGCTTTGGCGATCGGGGCATACTTAAGAGCCTCGTTTGCTTCGGTGCTGGTCATTACATCGCCGTAATTGGTAAGTTCTTCATACATTCTGAAAATCAGCAAAAATTAAGAATTGTCAGCGAAACCTATTTATCAAATTTACTAAATGCAGATGCTTTGTAAAATAATGGCGTTAGTCAGAGCTCCTTTTGCTGAAACACCTCACTTCTATGGCATATGTTTGTAGTTATTAGTATAATGAATAATTTTGAAAATGTGTATGATCTGAAATTAGTAGAGAGCGAAAAAAATCGATTCTTCGAACTGAACCAAGCCGAGCTTCGGCCCATTTCAGCCGAAGCCGAACTAAAGCCCAGGCGAACATTTTAAAGGGTGCCAGAAATAAGCAATCAAATATTAAAAAAAAAAACAGTATTTTTATTAATAAAAATGCAAAAGACGCCCAAGGCCAATTACATTAATTTCAGCTCAAAGTATACACCTATCTTTTCAAATCACCACATCACCACAGACATTCAGTAATTATTTAACTCTTAATTTTTTTTATTATTTAATTTAATATCAATTAATTTTTTTTTTAAACCCATTTTTTTATTGCGATCTGGTTTTTAAACATTAAGCAATATTTCCACCTAAAGATATTTAATTCATTTAAAAGAAAAACATTTATGCAATATGGAATAATAATTTTATGACAATTTTTTTTAGAGTCGTGTGTTGTGTGATGTGGCATATTTTCTTATTTCTTCAATTATTGTGGGTACTTTGATATCACAATGAATTTGTACGTTTTCTATTGGAATCTTTGAAGTCTTACTTAAGCTGTTGCACTTAGCTGCAGTGCCCCAAAGTTGAATGCCATATGTCCATATCATATATATTTTAACATATATGTGTATAGTGAGAGCTTACTTTCGAGAGAAACATCAGAACTTCAATGTATGATAGTTACCAATATAGGATTCTGAGTTTTATTCCTAGAGTCTTCTGTTTGATGAGAATATGGGTATTCCATGTAGGTTTGCTATCAAGATGCATGCCGAGATATTTTATGACGTTAGTTTGGGGGATGATTATATTATTGAGCTTAACGGGTGGGCAAATTTTAGGATTTAGTGTAAAAGTGACTTGGGAATATTTTGCCTCGTTTCGCTTAAAGCGTCACTGTTTCAACCAATAAGTTATTTTATGAAGTTATTTTTCGAGTTTTTGGGATCCCACATGGGGGTGGGAGTCAATTATGATTGCGGCAGTGTCATCCACGAACGTTCCAACTATTGTTTATTCAGAAGCTGGTAGATCGTGTGCCTAATGATTGAATAATTTTGTATTGTAACGTAAAAACAATAATTTATCGCCCCTTTCATCTTCTTAGCAGCACTTTCTACCAGCTTAGAGCTGATTTACAGCACTGATCAACTAACTGCTCACTAACTTCACTCGATGAAGAAGCAGTCAGATATTTTAAAACAATTAAAAAAGCAAAACTCAAAACTGATACAATTTTCGAACAAAAAAGTTTGAATGATTGTTCGGCATTGATTCGGCTTTCATTTTTGGCTGCAGCCGAAATGAAACCGAACAGAAATTGTGTGCCGAACATGGCCGAAACTGAAGCCGAGGTTCGGTCGTTCTCTAAAAATTAGTAAAGAATGATTGGGCGAAAAAGTGTATTACCTCTGATTCTATCAAAACTAATCTAAATTGGTGGTTTCTAGAAATATAAGTAATCAAAGAATTCGAAATTTTATGAGTTAAAATTTAATACTCTACTCGGGAAATACGTCAAAATATCAAAATGCATATTAGGATGGCTCAACAAATATTTTTGTTTTTTTGTTTTTGATGCCAATTTGTTCTATAACCCAAATAAATTAGAAATTAAAAAAAAATGTTTGTCTAATATATACCCAGGCTTTGTAATTCTATGGGGAAAATGCATTTTTGCGAAAACATCGTATGAAATATTTACAGATAGATATTACTTAGTCAATCTTTTAATGTCCCTTGACAAGTGTCAAAAACAAAATTGCTACTCTATAGATAGGTACCTAGGGGAAATGGTTGAAGTACCAGTGTAACACTCCCCAAGTAGCACTAAAGTACCGTTTTGATACCATTTTGAGACCTCCAATAGGAAAATATCTACAGCTGACCAAAACTGTTGATATAATGAAGAAGGGTAATGGGATTTACGTTGGCGCACTGCCCCAGGCTTTCGAAGAAAGGAGCACGGAGCGATGTTAATTGTCTAGCTGCTAAGCGCGGACATTTACAGATAAAATGCTAAACACAGCTACGAGTTTGGAAATTGAATGACGAAAAGTCCCCAGAACTTTCTGCGTCCTGCGTCTATTGTACTGGGACGAGAAGGTTTTCGAAATAGCACACGAAGAAAAGTAGCTCCATCTGTCACTTGATACCCTATGCTTTATTTAAAAAAAAATAACTATTTTTCTAAAGCGACCCCAGAAACAACCACAAATTTAAAACAATTAAAAGAAATAAAAATAAATATTTACCTCTTGCTTTTTTCTTTTGTATATAATTGTTCGGACTAGAAGTTAAAAAAGAAGACTACCAAATTTATGAAAAAGTGCATTTTTCCTATGGGAGTTCAATGGAAATTTTTTAGAGTATTGACGGCACTGATGAATATAAAAAAATATATAAAAATTAAAAAAACAGGTTTTCAATTTATTTGGCCATAGGGCAGCAACAAGAACAACATTCTTCTTTTGGCCATCCTAATGCATTTAGTGTAATAAATGAAAAATGAAATGTATAGGAAGACTTAGCAATTTTATTAGTAAGATTTTTAAATACGAGTAAGCAAGAATACCCCCTTGTCCACTCTAAAATTTTTACAATCGAACTTTTTCCTTGCTTCAAAATACACCTTGATACCGTAAAAATTACTAGGCGAGGTCGAAATATATGTGGCATGGCCAGAAATTAAGTGCACTCAAATTACGCTTCTAAAAAATATTCCTTAAAAATAGTCACATTTGTACACACATATGTATGTGCTTATATGTATATTATTTTCCAACACATAGAGTATTCATCGTCCCTTTCGATGAGGGTGGTGACGCAGGGAATCAATTTTTAAAGTCTGCCTCGAAAAAGTCTGCCGTCAGCCCGTTCGGCCACTTATTCACCTTTTATTTTACCTCCTGGTCAGTTACACAACTTTTTCCATCAATGTGCACTCTTAGTGAAATGAACAGATAGTAATTTGCAGGTCCCACGGCAGGGGAACGCAGAGAGTGGTTAAAAATGTCCTATTAAAACGAATCCACGACTTTCTTCGTGGCGTTGGCCCGAAAGTACAGCCATTTTTAACTCGAGACACTACTTTTTTACACTGGTACTCTTCATAACTCCAACCTTTTGAGAAATCTCAACTCGACTTTTTCCCTTCACAGCCAGGTGCATGACGGCGCGGATATCGCGCTTGGCGGGAAATTGGAACGATACGCAAGAGATACCCTAAATCGAGAATTTTGATCTCAAATTGGTCTTGCATCGGCGCGTAGGAGCAGGTTACACGGCGATGTGTCCAAGAAGTCGAAAAAACATTCCCTAAGCCTATGATGCGACCAACCGACCATTTATCAGCTTTTGTGTGCTTACATACACAACTACATTTTCTTGTTTGTTTAAAAAATAACAGATTCCGGTTTGGTTTTCATTTGGACAGGAAAGCTAAGTTTTGCTCGATTCTCTGCAAATCATTACAACCACAAAGGCAGCTGGTATTGTTTTTTGACGTTTGGCGGCCCCCGTAGCAGAACGGGTTGGTGCGCTACTACCATTCGGAGTACGCATGTTCGAATCCTCGAAAAAGATTTTTCTAATAGCAGTTGTCCCTCGGCAGGCAATGGCAATCCTTCGAGTGTATTTCTGTCATGAAAAAGCACCTCATAAAAAGTATCTGCCTTTCGGAGTCGGCTTAATATATAATTATATATATATTTATGTATATATATATATACATATATATTTGGTTACTATGCTCCGTAAACATTTTTTTCGTCGTTCCTCACAGAGATTCTTCAACTTACAAGGAAAAAAGAATGCGTGCAGGTACCGAAAATTAAACGCGTAAAAAGCTCTGCCTAAAATGCAATTATATTTTCTTATATAGAAGGTTTCAATATGGACATAAAATAGCTTTCAGTCCAATCGGAGAAGTTTAAGCACTTCACATGAAATATAAGCTTTACCCCGTAGTTTAATTTGATCTTATAAGGGTGTAGATCAGCTCCTCTATACTAAATTCAAAGCAATAGACTAAGAGATATTTACAAACTAAGAGATATTCTGTAATTGAATTGCTGGGGTGAAATTGACTAATTTCGAACTGAAATATTGTAGTCTTGGATATTTTGAATTTCATACCTGGACCAAAGTACTTTGGTGAGTATATGACTCGGATTTGAGATATTACAAAACGGTCGCCTTAAATGACTTAAAGTATCGACTATCGTCCAGAATTTCATATTCAACAAATTTATGAGAGTACAATATTTGTAGATGCCTATTGAGAAATTCGTTATGTCGCTACAAGCGATTAATATTTATGTAAGGGAATCTTCTCCAAAACGTTTTGATATTTTATAGTTAAAGCAGAAATCGAACCCAATACCTACTCTCAGTATGTTACGCTAAACAAAAAAAAAAAAGATGATTACCAGCAAATTGCAATTATTAAATTATGTACATTAAGCTCACAGAAATAATTTTTCAGTAATTTTTGGAGTTGCTGATTACAAGTCTTATAATAGTGTTCCAAAATTCAAAATGTTGGATCCAAGATGACGGAGTAAATTTAAAGAAAATCTAACCAGGATCCCGAAGGATCACTGCCAGGGTTTTTTTGGTTGGTTATCAGTGCCTTTTCCGAGTAAAGTGGCAGGAAAACCCCTGAAAAACATTCTTTTGAATGTATTTGCCATGGCTTTTCCTAAAAAGCTCACGCACTGCAGACTTCAGCCTATACTTAAATTATAGCTTGGGTCAACACACTTTTTATTTCATATTAGTAATTGTTATTTAAAAAATTGACTGGTTTTGGTTTTTGTAGTGTAAGTTTCAACCTTTAATTTGACAACAAGTTGAAGTTTCTAGCACGTCAGATTTTCGATAATAGTAGGGCTAAAAACACCCAAAAACTTGTTTTTTTTTCGCAACCATGACCTGATGGGCAATTTTTGACTCCAGAATAGTGTTCAGCGTATAAAAATACATCAGAAAGCAGTACCGTACAAAAACAAATAAAAACGACAGATCTGTGTAATGAAGAATTACTTGTTAACCCATTTCCTTATGTTAGTGGCAATAGTCCCTAATATTTACGGACAATTGGTAAAGACACTAATACCTTATTTCCTGGTCGAAAGTCATACTTTGATGTTATTCAAAGGAACAATAAAAGATAAAAATTCTATACAAAAGTGTATACTTATTATGTAGGTGGACACATTACCATTAGATACGTGAATAACAATAAAGTGTATACTTACTTTTTCTCCTCTATTTTACCAGTTCCATAGTCATCCCACTTGCTCCAAGCTTCCAACAGCACATCCTCGGGATCCAGCTCAACGGTGCGGTGGCTCATCAATTCTATAAAAGCTTCGTAATCCAAAGGATCCTTTGCCTGTACAAAATTTTATATTTATGTATTTCACTTTTCACTTTTCTACTGTAATTAAACACTTTTTATTTATTCACTTTCCATCTTTCGCTCATGCAACAATCACACACATAAATCCCATTAATCACCAACAAGCAATATTTGTTTTTTTTTTATTCACCTCCTTCAGCATTTCTTCGATTTGCTCGTCTGGTGTGTCTGTGCCAAGCGCCGTAAAAGTGAAACGTAAATCATCCTTCGATATCAAACCATCGCTGTCCAGGTCTAGCAGCAAGAAAACCTAAGCACAGCAAATGCAATTTATTTTTTGTCCTTTTCAAAGACAGTTTTCATTTGTGTTTACTTCTTTCAATTCAGCCACTTTCTTAATATCTAAATCCTTTATGCCTTCAAAGTCACCAGCAGCCACTTCATCGGGTGCATGATAGGTTCCCTTGGTAACGGGTTTCTTAAAAGATGGATTAAATATTTCATTGATAGCAGCCAAAGCTTCCGATTCTGCTTTCGGCGGTGATGGAGGACGCATGGAAGCTTTTCGTGCAGCACTGGTACGGCGACGTCGCTACGCAGATGTAAAAAAATATGAAAATATTTGTGAAAATTCCGTGATCCTGTTTTCGTTTGGTACCTGCTCCATGTCCTCAACGGAAAAACTAATTGGATCACCCATTTCGAAAATGTGCTAAGTCTGCTTTTAGAGTTTAAAATTCGTATTCCTTCCGTTTGTTTTTGTTCAATACGCACTGATCCTTCGAAAGGAATAAAAAATATATTTCCTCCTGTAGGTTATCTAACACTCGCGACGCATTGCCGACCACCGTTTATTTGTACGTTCGTGCACTCGCTTTGCTAATCGTTAACTGAAAATTCGTTTGTCGTTTTGGGGCGAATTTATTGATAAATTGAAGGAGAATTAATTATTTCATCGAAATACTTTATGTGTATGATTGGGAAAATCGACGTCGATTTGTTGGCGAACGCACTTGATTTGACACAAATTGTATTTTTAGCGAGATTTCCGCTAAGTTGCTCACAACGATTTTTCTCCACAGCAAGTTGATTTTGAATTACAGCCCTGCTGCTAATGGTCAATAGCTAAAATGTAGCTAATGGCCATTTACCTGGTCGCTCGATTTTGCCGCGTCAACGCAATTGAGACTGCGAAAATGTCATTGGAGTGTCCGCCTGCACAAATCTGCACAGCAACCGGCATTTGGCTGAATTTCTTCAAAAAAAAAAAAAAAAAAATTTGTGCAAGTGCTTTGGGATCGTCTATTAAAGATGAATTAGGAGCAGTACTGTAAGAGGGTAGTGCTTTTACTTAAAATTTTACTATAAATGGATGTCCCATAATTATACATGTTGCTTATTTGCTGCAAGAGTGTCATAATCCAAAAAACGAAATGTAGAAAAAACGGCTTCAAAGTTTTCATTACCATTCAGAAGTGCACGATTCGGAGCCTCGAAAAAAGCTTTATGGTCGATCTATAACTCCTGAGCGATGCTACGACTACTGAAATGCCGCTTAACTTCTATTATTTCTGTGATTTTACGACATTTTCGACGACGGGCCTTCCTGCGCAAGGTACATATTTAACATCAAAAATGCCTGAACAAAATTGCACGTAATTAGCTGTTACAGTATCAGCACCACCTTAATATTCTATCAATCCGTCATAACCAGAATTCTCACCTTCGGATTAATGGGTTCTTAGATATTCGCGAATTTTTGCACTTATAAAAAAGAAAACAATAAATAAATAAATTGGTTTCAGCACAGAACATTTAAATTGTGCAATAATTACATTGAATTAACTTCTCGTTGCTCTTTGTTCTACACGGCGGCTCCATCCACAGTATGATCAGCGAATAAGTGAGTATTTGATGGCCTCCCACAGGTGCGGCACACGCTCGCCCAATAAATTCATACCCATAAAAATTTAGCTGCACTACATTTGCAGTTTGATTGATGGGAATGATGTGTGACAAAGACACAATACTTCAAGTTTAAATCAATAAGACGAGTAGGAAGCAAAAACAAAAAATAATTTTAAGAAAAAGTCAGCTAAGATACGAAACTAGATGCTTATTTTAATATGGGAAAGTGAGAATGTAAAAAGAGAAAATCATATGGTTAGCGAAATGTATGGTATATCTGAAACAAACGATGCCACATCCAACCAGTACGACTACATGTATATAGCGCAACAACAACTTGTTCACAAGTTCCCACTTTTCAAAAGTCACCTATCGCTTGCTTGCACGTTGCATTGACAAGTTGCAACATTGCGTTAATTTTAATGTTGCATGTAGCTATATACTATGCACGACTGCTGCACAGAGCCTGCTGCGAAAACCTTGTTGCATTGCACTCGATTGGCTGATGCCATTCATTACCTTGCATTTCAGCGTTGCGCTGTCGCATTTGGTTATCGTTTATTGTGTTTTTTTCTTTTTTTTTTGCTGCCTTCGCTGTAAATGCCAAAATTTCTGTTTACATTAATATATTCGATAAATACCGAACGATATTTTTCACATTATTGCATTCAGATGTTTTATTTCTTATATTCTTTGGGCGATTAGTTTCGAAAGAATTTTTGAATTTAATTTTCTTCTTTTTACATAATCTTCATACATATGTACATATACACACGTAACATGTAATTATAAAGGGTCGGCCAATAGCTAATTTCTTCCTAGAAGTGCTATAAAAGTAGTACTCAATTTGTTTTTTGTTTTTAGAAAGTGCAAACCGCTTACGATCCAGTTTAACAAAGCGCACAAGTCGATTCTTTCTCGTGTTAACCGGCGCCAGTTGAACACGCCTAGTTAAGTCAAGTGCTTCTCCATCTGATTTATTCAACGTAGAGGAGGACTTCCTCTTCTTCTGCTACCACCAGCTGGTACTGCATCGAATACTTTCAAAGCCGGAGCGTTTGCTTCCATTCGGACGACATGACCCAGCCAACGAAGCCGCGCTAATTCTATGTCGAGAGAAATATCATTCCATTCAAATGTTTAACTCGGCTGGCAATTTCATCAGCTTATTTCCAATGGTTTTGACCGGCACTTATGGCTGAAAATCCATCTTCAACGGCACACCAAAAAAAGTTTAACGAGGTCGAGTTCCGCAGATGCTCACATCTCCGAAAACTGCTTATTGCACGTTTTCGAATCGCTGAACGAACTTCGTCAAACAAAGCACACTCCAGTTTATGAGATTTCACACAACCAAAGCGACGACGGGATTTCGTGAGACGAACTTTCGTAAAGAATTTTTCTGGCGAAATTCTTCGTGAAAAGATTTACTTTTAATTTTACAGTTGTCGCTGGTTGACAAAATCAGCTTTCATCAATGAAAAATTTAAACAAATCTTTTTTGCCAACGTAGCCCCACATGCAGTAATGCCTTGCACATTATGAGCCTTATATTCAAATCTTTGATACATTGAATTAATTAAAAATTTGGGCTTTCGATGAAAATTTCGTTTAGTCCTGTTTATCTAGACGAAATGTTGCGAAAAGTCTGAATTGTATCGTTAGAGATCTCCCACATCTAACTCTTCAATGTAATGGCAATAAAATTGTTTGCCACTTCTCTGTAGGGATTTACGTTAGCGGAAGAAGATGTTGTGTCTTGATTTTCGAAGAAAAGTGGACCAATAATGAACTAAGAGCAATCCTAAAAACCTCAGCCAACAGTCAATCGTTTTGGTCTATGCTTCCCGAAAATTTGTTCTTGTCTATGTAGCAGTCAGGTCGGGTATATCCCTCATCGGAAAATATGAATTAGGAGCACAATCGTCACCTTTTTTCACACGAGAATATGTAGGTGTGTTGTCAATAAACAGTAAGATTTTCCGAACTTTCTTCAACAGAATATTGTTTTTAAAATGTGTTCTGCTTCATGCTTAAGCATTCAATTTAGAGCAAAATTTTCAAAATTTCGGAGAATTCAAGCTTATTGCGTCTCATACTGCGCAAATATGGTACTGGATTCCTGCCAATTGTTTAAGCGCTAAATATTTCGTTGTGCCCAGAAACCAGCTGATGGTCCCCCCTTTATATGCTTTATGCATAGTATTCCTGCAATTGTAAGTTTATGTTTAATTTATTTCACTGCCAGTTGTGCGATTTTGCGTTGCATTTGGGTTGTTGGCAGAGATCTATAATATAAAGGGTGGGTGTGAAATCGAATAATCATTTTACAGGCATAAAGAAGCAAACTACAGATATATTTTCTGGATCTCCAGGTAGCATATTTCTCATGAGAATTAGTTCGAGTAATTTCAATTTTGTATAAACTGCCAAAAATTCGTATTTATCTTTCTACCATTCGGAATTCAGAGAAAAAGAAAAGAAAAAGTTGTTTCTTATAGCGGTCGCTCCTCGGTAGGCCATGGCAAACATCCGAGTGTAATTCTGCCATGGAAATATCTGCCGTTCGGAGTCGGCTCGAAACTGTAGGGCCCTCCATTTGAGGAACCACGTCAAGACGCACGCCACAAATAGGAGGAGGAGCTCGACCAAACATCCAAAAAGGGTGCACGCGTCAATTATATATATACCTATATATATATGTCTACGAGGTGTGTTCAAAAAGTATATATATAATAATTTGTTTGCTGTTGACATTTATAAAGCAAGCTAAGCTCAATATTTTTTGAAGTTTCGATTTATTCGAAAAGTTATTGTTATGTAGTGTAGTGCAATGTAGAATAATAATATGGATATCAAATAAACTATAAATCTCTCTGAAATAGAAGTAAACTTAAGTAGCACAGTAGCTCCGCATATCTGCATAAACGGCAGACTGCAGGCTGCAAATAGAAGCTAACTATTACGCACACCTCAAACCGCTAAAATCAAACTCTTGTTTGCATCGAATCTATAGGACCCTAATGAGGCCAATAGATGTGAAACATGGGTTCTGACTACTAATCTAAGGAAGTAACTCTTACTCTTGGAGCGTAAAACTTTGAGGAGAATTTTCGGTCCCGTACGAGAATCTGATGGGTGTTATAGAATAAAACATAACAATGAGGCCGACGAACTTATAAATAGGCAAAATATAGTGCGCTTCGTGCAGGCGCAACTCCTTCGATGGTAGGACACATACTTCGAATGGATGACAACAGAATTGCACATAAGTCACCTCTCGCATTTTGGGTAGCAGAAAGGGCCGACGGCCACCAAGAGGGTGGGCAGGTGATCTGGAAGATGACCTGCGTAGCATAAATGCACGGAGAAACCATGGAATGGTATGGAGGCGTGCAATAGTAAAGGAAGCATTAGCTCACCCCCAGCTGTAAATGTTATGATGACGATGATGTTTACCATAAATGTAGCTGAAGGAGAGCAGGCGATCAGCTGTAGAGTTAGGATAGAGATCATCAATTATCGAGTTTAATGAGACTCAGAGGAAAAACACATGGAAAAATTCCAAATCACTTATTTTGCATGAAGTAGTACACGTAAGCTGATTTGACCAAACATCTTTAAGTTCTTACGTAACTTAAGTTAAGTTTTCGTCTCGAGCAATTACACTACCAGTAATTTTTTTTTCAGTGAAAATAACCGAATATCGCGCAGTGCTAAACTAATTTGTTTTGGAAGGCTTATAAGCTAAAGAAATTCCTAAAAAAAATTGTGACAGTGTTAAAGGAATCTGCTCCTTCTTTTCCAGCTATGCTTCGATTTGTCTTAGAATTCAAATGCCGACGTACATGCGTTGAATAAGAATCAAAAAGTGCAAACATATTAAAAATCATTGAGGTAAGTTAGCCTTAGTATAAAATTCCTGATTGCTCAGGCATTTAAAATGTATGGAAACTCCATAGTTTACATAAGGAATCACACTAAAAGTAGAAAATATAATAGAAACAAATATTTTAATGTAATTTTTGAAAAATTTTATTTTTTATTTTTGAAAACTACGGCTACTTTGGGTCTTACAAGTTTAAGCAATTAATGCAAATCAGCAAAATAAAAAGTCTATTTTCCAAATATTCTACAACATAATGATTTTTCATCCAGCTTCATGTTCCCTGAAAAATATAATAGAAATCAAAATGTTGCCACAAAAAATCAGTGCGTTCAAAAAAAAAAGGCTTTAGTAACTTATAGCACCTCTTCGATGCATTGAATTTACTAAATTGGCACATTTGTTCGGTGAAATAGAGTACCCAGACTTTTGAATTTTGTTCCACATTTCTTCCCTATTTGCGTCTTTAAAAGGTTTGATTATCTTTCACAATTCTGCCCAAAGATATTCAATTGGCTTCAACTCAGCAGACTGCAAGGGCCGTTATGAAACATTCACTTTTTCTGTTTTAAACCACTACATTCCTAATTTTGATGAATGCTTGGGTACGTTATCCTGCATAAACTCCCATCTTAGGGGCATTTCTTCTGTCCTCAACTTAGGGGAGCATAATCGTATCCAATATTCTCACATAGTCCACAGCACACATTTTACCTTTAATTCCAAATATTGGACCTATTCCTGCCTCCGAAAAGCATATCCAAACCATTATTGATTTGCCTCCGCGCTTTACAGTTTTTTTCGTATATCTGAGATCAAATGCTATACTTGCGGATGGGTTCTTAAATTTTTCATTAATCTTCTTCCTCCGTAAAATGCTTATCGCGGCCAATATTGCTAATTTTATTCAATACTAAATAACCTATTCTTAAAATTTAGTTAACTAATTTTACCTTTAAGTGCAATTTTACTTTAACTAACTAACTTAGACCGTTGCCGATTCATTGTGATACCACAGTAGCAGTTCAGAGGGATATACCCTATGATCAAAAAGTACCGGGGAGGGGATGTTGACTGTTTTCTTCGATTGCCAAGGCGTAGTGCACCATGAGTACCTTCCATCGGGCCAGACAGTAAATAAAGAATATTATTTATCCGTTTTGAAGCGTTTGAGAGATGCTGTACGTAGCAAATGGCCGGAAATGTGGGCAAACAATTCTTGGATTTTGCATGATGATAACGCGCCATCGCAGCGAGTCCAAATTGTTCTGGATTATTTGATCAAACACCAAGTAAATATCATCGTTGCTTCAGTCGGGCCATATTTTGAAGGAGATAAAATAAATTTGCCTCAAATTTAACTCTGTTTTGTTTTATTTAAACATTCCCGGTACTTTCTGATCATAAGGTACCTACAAGAGGGAGACCCTTTCTCGCTAATTTGTCTACCTTACAACTCCCTGGTATGTCACTATGTTCTGGCACCCATATCAAATGATTGCGGAAATTTCCGTTGTCTCGTTAGGAGACGCCCGACATTTGCAAGCAATGATGGAATTAGTGACAACCCCTCCAAAAGATTTAATCTCCCCTTAGCTATCGGAGTAAATATATACCTTGCTAAACGTAGTCACATTTTTGCCCAACCAGGCTAGAATTCCAGCCTGAAATACGCTACAATGATTAGAAAGACGAGCCGAAACATTTAGTTTTAACTTCTTACAGTAGACACCAAAGGCAACTCTATGGGTAAGCTTTGAGCTATTAGTAAAAAACCGTAGGCAGTTTTTCCCATAGTAGTCAACCCACTCACATCTGGCTGGAATTCTAATACTAAATAGCCTATTAAACTGTGCTTCATTAAATCAATAGTCAACAGAGTTGTTGGACCCAGACCGAGTGTTATGGCCGAGTGTCCAACACCTAAATCGCGCCATTGATTAGTTACGGCAAGCCGAGTAGCAGTGATACCTGCATTCTATTTACCAACTAAATCTATGGGAGGTAAGAATACTTAAAGGCGTCATACGTTGAACCCACTATGGCCTGTTTCTAATCGTAGTCTCATCGAGAGCCGTCCATACTATAATACCATAAACGAGGATAGATCTGATAACAATCTTATACAGCCAATGAGTGTTCTTCGAAGAGAGACCTCACGCGTGTGTTATTGCCTTTTTGAATGAGAATAGAGCTACAGTAGCTTTCCTTACTCTGTGCTCTATGTCCCAATTTAGCTACACCAAAATATTTGGCGCTATCTTCTATTTCTAACCTTACACAATTTTACATTGGCCTTACAAATTGTGGAATTTTTTACTTCTCCGAAAACCATACTAATTCTGTTTTCTAAATTTGAAATGAATGTGTTTTCTCAAGTGCGTAATACAGAACAAAAACCGTTAACCACTGATAACATATTGTAAATAATCTTAACCAGAACAATTTGCATAAAAGGCCATTCGAAGAATTTAAGTGCAAGGCTTTTATTACATTTTCCAACAGTGCTTTTCGGAAAGCTAGTGACGAATTCGTTAACAATTCAACACAAACCGAAAAGTTGTGTAACAATACTTTCCCGGATTTTTTCCCCCAGGTTTTCCCGTAAAATCAATAAAGATAGTGTTTAAATTTGGAAGATCATTTTAATCATTTTAAATGTTGAAATTGGTAAGTTAATAAGTTGAAATTGAGGGAGGTTGTACTAAATTAAAAGCTAAGTTCTTATAAAACTTCATATTTTTTTTATTTTTGCTTTCTTAATTCTTAACGAACCAGTAGCTAAATAGAAGTCACAATAGGGAAGTAAATTTTATTACGAAAAATGTCAGAAGTGTGCTTATTTGATAAAACCCTTCAAGTCGACTTATCACTTTGTACCTGTTAAGCTGTTATTGAATTGTTCGTTGTTAATGCACTATTTGAACTGTTAATCGTTCGAGACCTTAGCTAAAGAAACTGTCTTAATAAAATTTTAATAAAAACTACTAAATTGTCTTGTTGAAAATCATGATTTATTATTTTAAAAGCGACACCTGCCCAAAAAAGATAAGTTGTTGTGTCAAAAGTACGCACTTACACACATACATATGTAGTCTGTAGTCTTTATAATTCACTTTACCACGAGAACCACCTTCGGCCTTCTTCTTGGTGGACGGCGGGCGAAATTTTTATTTTTATCTGCATATCTGAAAATTTGCAGCGTAATTAGAAAAATATTGCATTAAAGTTACGCTTCACTTCGCGCCAAAATTTCATCTTCTTCTCCATCTGTTGCTTCTTTTTCGACAAATCAGTTTAGTCTATTTTTCGCGCGTTCGAATTTTAAATTTGTTGACTCTTCACATTTCCGTAAACATTATTTTATAGATGCATTGAATTGAAAGCATTAAGCGATAACAGGAGAAATTTTTTATACGTACATATGTGCGTACATACATATGAATGTACTTGCAACAAATCTGCTGTTTTTCGTTTATACGCTGCGCATGCCATGCAACAGAAAAACAAACAAAAAATGTATCTTGCAAATGAATTCACACAAACACTGTTTTATGCCCATATAGATGTGTTTAGGCATATTCGCACTTGACTTACCCGCCGGACAGTTGCAGCGTCTGAAAGCGAAAGGCGACCAACTCATCATTGCCTCCCGCGATAAAAATCAAGTAGCAATCATTTTTGGCGCCACGCAAAGTGCTGCCGTTAATGGCAATATAGCCCCAATTGGTTGCATTACGTTCGCTGGCATACATACAAGAGCACTCTGCATTCAGTAGTTATCAATGAGAGGGTCAAGCGGTGAAGGAACAGCGAAAGAAAAAACAAATATCAACGTTATTGAGTATGTTAATTATTCTTATCGTTGGCGGAGTAAACTGCCACTTTGCGGCACACCCACCTAACCACAAATCTTTCTGCCCCAATGTTGCAACCTCGTGACAAATACTCGCATAGAGGAAGGTCAGCAGCACTGCGTTGCACACAAATATTTTCTTCGTTGCTGGCGGCATCAAGTATTTATATGTAGATTGCGGAAGGTCACGTTCGTGGCAAGCCAAGTTGTGTTGTTGTTAGCAAAAATTGGCACTGCAAGCAGTGTCAAGAGGTACTGCTGAATAATGTGTTCAAACGCCACTCACATACACACACCTGCACACCGACTGGCACGCGCGCCGTAACTCTACGTGGCACGATAAATATTGCACGTTGCTGCGTTTGTGGTTACAAATATTCCCACCGACGTGTTAACTTTTGTTATTCGAGGAGCGAAAACGCGCGAAAGTGTGGACCACACGTGCTAATGGCCGAAAGGAGACTGCGAATGCGGCTAGCTGGAGTCAAATGCCGATGTTACGATGAGACCATTAGCAAGTGGCTTGTGGCAGGAACAAAGAAATTTCTTTGGTCCATTTCTATTCCTGTCCTGATGACAGCCTTCACGGCAACTTCAGCAACAGCGGCTACGATAGCGTTAAAAATTGTTTGAATGTAGCGATTGTGGCACCTTTTTTTTGCTGGGTGTGTGTGTGATGATCCTGACTGGGGGAGTGAGCGCACAAAACGGAAACGACAACTCTGCGCCTTGCCGTCCCCTACTGTCCATTGACCAAGGAGTTTGTGGCATGCAAGGCTATGTGACATACATGCATATACATATTTATACATGTATGCGCGCACAAACAGCCTGTGCAGTGTGTCACGATGTCAGTCTAACAGTGGAAAAACCGAGCAGCGGGGGGTGGTTTTTAAAAATAGCTTCACTTCATTGAGATAGAAACCTAAATGAAGTGTGGAAAACACATGCATACATATACAAAATATACATAGTGTTGTTGCTGAAGCTTGTAACCTAATTTAGTTTGTCCTGTAGTGGTGAAAGAAATGAAGGAATAACTGTATCTCCAGCAGCCATAAAAACAATCAGGTTAAACAATAAGCGACACGCTCAAACGAACATACTCGAATGCAAGTTCTTACTAGAGATGGGCTTGAGCTTTCGGGATCGGCGGAAAATCCGGCATATGAACTGTCCATAATTTCCTGCATTCGCGTGATTTGGCATCCTAAAGCTTTTAGCTTTTCAGAAAAATGCATCGACCGTTTAAGGGAGAACGTTTTGTGAATGTAGGAACCATCCAAACAAATTGTGCCTCAGCTTATGCTTTTTGTCTATGGAAATCAAAATCGGTATTGCTTTAAGGGAGATTATTTTAAATAAAATAAATTTATTTTACTAATTCAAGCGTGTTTTCGTACTACTTTTAAAGGCATTTTCACTTTGTAAAGCACTTTTTAAATGCCAGTCCCCAATGCCTGGCCTGCCGCTGTAACTTCTGACTAAATTGTGTAAAAAATACTTGTAAATCATTATTTTAGAAGCCAGACCTTAAGTGATAACAGCTATGTAACGGTGGAAAAAAGGGAAATAATAGCTGGGGTATTTATTGAGCATTTTTTTAACTAATATAGTAACAAACAAAGTGTGAGGGTAAACTTTACACAATGGCATCACTGCAGCTATCTCCCGATCCATGCGGAATTTAAAGCGATCTAGGCACACATTTGAACTGCCCTCCTCCAATTAAAATCTGACACAAAAATATATACACTCATTCCTCGATTTACACGGTAAATACCTACTTGGAAAAATCGTGCAAAACACAGCCCTGTAAAACGAGACTCAGAGTTCACACATAGTAGACAGGGTTTATATAGGTAGTAGACGGACATGTTCAACGAACCTACAAGCCGTGCAAATCAATTTAAAGAAGGCAAATAAAAGCCGAAAGATATATTGGTTATAATCGTGTAAAATGAGATAAGGATTGATTCAATTCAATTCATCTTATTTTTGAAAAACTTAAACATTAAATAACAATATTCCTTAAAATTAAAAACAATAAAAAGCGCAAAACAAAACTCTGTTCTGTAGAAATAAAACCAATAAAAGAATTCAAACCTAAATAACCTTCATAATAACTACAACTTAAAAATCAGAAATCGGAATCAGTCATTTTTTCCAAAGTGATTGTTTTTCTTTCCTCGGGTTTTCTTTTTGTTGGCATTATAGGTAAGTTTTTAAAACTCAAAAACTGCCTGCTTTCACCTGTTATGAGAATTTAATCAGGACAAATGGCTTCACAGTTTCTTCTTCCTCAGGCACAATGCCACCACCTTAATATAGGGTGGGCCATGTAAAATTTGCTTTTTGAATCGGCTATAACAAAAAACTAATCAATATTTTGTGAAATTTTTTTTTTTTTTTTGAAGATTGAACATTGTCATTTATGAATGAAAAATAATATCGTTCAAATGACTGCCACGACTGGCTTAACAGTAGGCCATTCGATCAACCCAGTTTTTAAGCACATTTTCGATTGTTTGGACTCCAATTTCATGAATGGCAACTTCGATTTCGTGTTTTAAAGTATTAATCGTCTCTGGATGGTTCGCATAGTATTTGTCCTTAACAGCTCCCCACAAAGAATAGTCCAATGGGCTTAAATCACAGCTCACAGCTCAGAGGCGGCCAATTGATATCGGAATTTCGGCTGATTATTCGGTTTTCAAAAACGGTAGTCAAAAGTTCGAGTCTAACTTTGGCAGTGTGACAAGTTGCACCGTCCTGTTGAAACCAAATGTCGTCCATGTCATCCTCTTCAATTTTTGGAAATAACTCGTTGAGCATATCCCGGTAACGCTCGCCATTTACTGTAACCGCGACTCCTCGCTCATTTTCGAAAAAAAAATGGCCCGATGATGCTGCCAGACCAAAAACCGCACCAAACAGTGACTGGTCGTGGATGCATTTGCTGAGCCCCAAATCCGACAATTTTGCTTATTGACGTAGCCACCGATGTGAAAATCAGAAAAGAAGAAGAAGACTCACCACTTTGGAAATAGGTTTTCAATATTTCCCAATTTTGTTCAAGCGTATAGCGTCCCATTTCGTAAATGTCAAACCTTTAAGTAAATTATGAACACATTTGACATGTCATTTGTGTTACCATTCTCAAAAAAATAGGTGGTTCAAAAAGCAAACGGGTGATGAAAAATGGATTCACTACAGCAATCCAATGAAAAGAAAGTCATGAGGACTGCCCGGTCATGCTTCTATGTACGACATCACCTCGGCCGAATATTCACGCTGCGAAGGTTATGCTATGTATTCGGTGTTATTTATTATGGTGTTATTTATTATGAACTGTAAAACCAAGCGAAACCATCACTGGGGATCGGTATCGGCTTCAATGGATGCGATTAAGCCGAGCACTGCGCGAGAAGCGGCCGCAATACGCGGAGAGCCATGAAAAAGTGATTCTACAGCATGGCAACGTGAGGCCGAGCGAACCTGGAAACACTGAAATGGGAAATCCCACCCCTCCCGCCATTTCCCCAGATATTGCGCCATCCGATTATCACCTGTGCCGATCGATGGTACATGGTCTAGCTGACCAGCAGTTCCATTCATACGAAGACATCAAAAAATGGTTTGATCCGTGAATAGCCTCAAAAGATGAACATTTTTACCGCGCCCGTATACGAGATCTACCAGAAAGATTGGAAAAAGTAGTAGCCAGCGATGGGCAATACTTTCAATGATTCACTTGTAACCATATTTTCGGAATACAGTTGTATTTTCATCAAAAGAAACAGCGAGAACTTCGTTGCTATGTAATAATAAATTATATAATAGGCGCGTGTAGAGATATACATATGTATGTATGTGCATATTTAAAAACATAAAATATTTTTCGAAATTATCATTTTTTACACCGTTGGACATGCCGGGCGGCGTATATCGTTTGTGAATAACACTCATTTTAGAAGGGTGATGCCACTTCTTGTATTAAACAAAAAATTATTACGCGCGAATATCAAAGTAAATATTTTTAAGAAAAATGTTTTTCAAAACTAACTTTTTTTGATAGCGTTACCACCTAAATTTTATTGAAGAAGGACAATTTATCACAAATTTCAGCTGAGTATTAATATATGTGTATCAAATGACAGGATTTTAAATAAGCTTCAATAAAAAAGTTTTTTTTTTTTAATACAATATATACATATAAACACGTATACTTTTATAATGCCCTAGTACAATAAAAGGTGTTGCCACCTAAAGATAGAAAAAATTTAATTCAAATGAATAACATAATTCAATGGGAGATAAGGAAATTGGTGTCAAATAAAATATGCTTAATTAATTAAAATTATTTGTCTACGGTATCTAGGTATCATATATAAATTTTAATTGAAAAGTATTTTTCAAATGGCGTTGCCACCAATTTTTTAAATCAGAAAGTAGAAGAATTGCCTTATAATAAAAAGTATAATATATATGTACTTTTTGAAGCTGCGTTCGACGAAAGACCCCATCGAATTTATAAAATTATTTATTAGCATTAAATACAGTATTTTATTTAAGTATTGCTTTTTATACGAAAGCGAAACCGCGGGCCCAATCTATTTATAGTTTGTTAATAAATATTGTTAAAATTAGCTAATCCCAATATTTCAAAGTTGTGGCTCAATTTTCTAAGAAAGGGTTTTCCAATAGGTTCCAGAGGTGTCATTTTGATATTCAAAGAAAAATGCTATTTTTTAATATAAATGATCGGATGTTTATTTCGTAAACATATGCCCTATGCCCTCGATAGCCTCATGAATTCCATCTTTGAGATCTTAAATCGGCCCTGGGCTGTTGACGTAGACCTTCTCTTTCACGTGGGCTCAAAGAAAAAAGTCACACGGTGTTAAATCACACGATCTCGGTGGTCAATTGTGATCACCTCTTCGAGAGATCAGACTTTTCCCATAAAAGATCAATGGTATCGTTACTTATGTGGCACGTAGCGCAGTCTTGTTGAAAATAAACGTTTTCCAAATCAATACCATCCAATTCCGGCCATACAAAATCGTTAATCATTTCTCCTGTTTAATACCTAACACCTATTATTGGAAAACCCTTTAGAAATAGCGTGTAGTTTTGAAAAATCATATTCCGATTAAAAACATGTTTGAAATTATGAAACATATTTTAAACATGAACAATGGAAACTTCCTACTTTAAGAAAACTCTTAACATCAATCTTTTATCATAAGCCTATAGAGTTGACCTTCCAACTTCAAATTTTCCTCCCCATTTTGTTTCTCAGCCGATTTTCAGTTATAAGGTGCCTCTTAAGCTGCCTCTAAGAAGGAGACCACAGCAAGTATCGAGATGGTGCTAGAAGGGAGCTCTTCCATAAAAATGTTTGTTTTTCGAGAATTAGACTTTTTTCAGAAGGTGCAAGTGTCCAAGTGTATAACTAAAGGGTCTTTCTAATGACGAGCCTAAATGTTGTTTTAAAATAAAACATAGATAGATTCTTTCTGGTTTCACTAATTTTATTCAAAATATGGTTCTTAACAGTTACATGTGAAAAATACCATCATTTAAATGCCCACCATGAGCACATCTGTAGATAAAATCCACCAAACAGTGATTCATGAACGCCTAGTTGTTGAGAACGTCGAGATATTCATGTTGAAGGTTGTTCAGCAGCATTTCGCGCTACAGCAGCAATAGAACCGTCCAGAAGAACTAACGGTCATTTTTCTACCCTCGACAGAATCAGTTTCTTTAAGTTTTGTCACCAACCTTTGAATTTTCGACTTATTCTGATAATTATTTCCACCAAAAAAATCACGAATTTAGCCGTATGTCGTTCTTAAGGATCGACCATTTTCATTATAATAATTTTAATGCGTTATTTCTTCGTGTAAGATTTTATAGCTGTCTATTTGAGAAATGTCAAAGATGACAGGAATTATTCACTACTTACATCTAGGCGTCACCTTTGGAATACCCTTTATTATAAAAACGTTATTTTTAGTTAAAAGAAAATATATGTAGCCATGTATTTCGGTCTCGAACAGATGTTCGCACTTGGTTTAATAATTCCATCGGGATCAATTCTTTTATTTCACACTCATCTCTAATTCATAACGAAAATCGCACATATACATCATACATATAAGTAGATAAGTGAAAGGAGACTTACCTGTATGTAGGTATGCGTGCAATAATGTAAAAAGCTATACGAGCTGAAGGACTTCAAAGCACTGTGTCTTAAATTTATGCCCATGATGACAAATTGAGAACTACATAAGAAATATTTTAAATTTGATTCAATAAAGAATAACTTACCTACTTGACAAATAGATTGAGAAAAAAAATTGTTAAATTTCCATTGTTAATGAAATCATTTTTTATCCAAATTTCTTTTCGAAATATGTTGTTTTTGACTTGAGAATGGCAGAATATATGTGCATATACATGTACAATAGGCCATACGAAAAACCCGTACCATACACCCATGAGTTCGAAGTATTTTTCAAGGTAATTTCGAAAAAAATACTGTGCTTGAACGGGGTACTTATGGTCAATAACAATTGTTCCAGGAAAACTTATTTTCTTGAGAAAAAAAAACTCGATATATCAGATTCTAAGATCCAATTGTGACTATCGACAACGTTCGTTTTTTTTTGTGAGGTAGTACGGTCTTAATGTACTATGTATATTCAGTAAAGATAAGGTATATTCAAGATCGAAGAAGAAATTCAATTACGAAAAGATATAATCTTCTTAGAACAATCATTAGTAACTGCATATCAGAGACTATTTAATGGCTGATGACTGTTATTCATCCCTGTGTAACTTTGTATTTATAACAAGAACAAGAAGAATATTGTTAAGTAAAGGGACAAAGGTAAGGCTAAGAAAAATATTAGTAAATTAAATTAAATTAAATCTTTATAAACTAAAGTATAGTAAAAGTATAAAAAGCATAAATATTGACGGTAGTTATTTGAAATCACACGAAATACCTGTAGTATCAAGAAATATTTATAAAGGTGTCCTAATTGAAAGAAGTATTGCAAGATTTTAACCAAAATATACCTTTGTCCAGTGCTGCCCACACAAAGCAGGCAATTCGTGTTATAGTTGAAAAGTATCAGGGATTAATTCAAAAAATATTATTTAAAAGCCCGTGGATTCATACAGCCTCGCAATATGTTCATAGTTTATGTTAGGTTAACTTGGCTAATCAACAATGATCTCATATACTTAAACCAGAACCGGTTCCTAGTGTCGCCAAAAGAATGTAGGAAGGCATATGCTTCAAATCCTACTCACGACACATTGCAATATCTGTTATGCAACACAGAACTACGGTTGTTTAGTCGCAATCCGCAAAATGCTAGACAGTGACGCAGGAGCTGCTCCAGGGCCTCATAACATTACCTTCGTTACAAACTTCATACTCCACTAGGTACTTCAGTCTGCCCAAGTCCTATTTTTGCCGCGTGCGATTGTTTAAAACAACGTTCAGTAAGTACCCCAAGGACTAGTCTATACTCTGCAATCTACCCAACATAAGAGGTAGCGGTTTTTGTGAGCGAAGCTACAATATATGAACTATACTTATCCGAATACTATCTCATGTCGCATATATTTTAATCTACCATCAAAAAATATCAAGCAAAGACCAGAATACGATTAAACCTAACCTTTACCGTATGATTAACTTCAAAATAAATGAAGTATAATATTGAGTTAAGCTTAATTTTGCAGACAGTTTAAGATAGGATTACAAATAAATTATCATCTTTGATTTATGGCATTAATTAAGATGTCATCAATTGATCTTCAAATCAAAGTATGATCATAAAATTAACTAAAGAAAATTACGCCCGAAAATTGTCAAATTATTCATAATTTATATTTGCCTAAAAATTACTAATATTAGAGTACCAATACTTTGTTGTTCAAAATATTTCTGTTCTTTAACAACAGTTATTTTTAATTAAAAATTAAGATATTAATCAAAATACATTTTGCTACTATAGTAATTATAAAATTTTTTTTTATTATCGAATACTCAAATTAATTACTTTAGTATAATATAACAAAATTTTGTGTTGAAAAATGTATTTAAATGTCATAATATAGGTTGTTTTATAGCTGGCATAGGCAAGAGCGATGGTCTGGTCTAGAACGCTGCAGAACTGCAAAGTGTTTTGTGACAAGCCCGAACAGAAAACTGTCAAACTTTCTACTAAAACTTGGAAGAAAAGGCGTTCGGTTGATAGTCGGTATAATTACAGGGTTTTTGGGTTCCGATGTCGTGAGAATGAGTAATATTCGTGCTCTAAAACTAGGGGATATTTACAGATTTGCCAAATAATCTGGAAAATTCTCACAGAACTAACTATCTCTATATCTGTCTTTATTATTTCCTATCTCTTTCTCTGATACTTTCCTCTTTCCCTCCTTGACTATCTACCCTCTTTCCAGAGCTCTAAATACAATAGGCTTTTTAGCCTGAGTGTTTTAGGAGCCACCAAATCTCTTGGTGCTCCTTGACTCGATCTATTCAAATTTCAATTTCAAGGTTTGGCAAGTCACCAGAAATCGTTTAACGCCAGATCAACGCTTTAATTAAAAAAATAAATAAATAAATCTTTTCGTGAATCATAGAACGAAGGTTGAAGAAAGTGCCGAAATGTCGGCTCGTCATCACTCTCAACTTGTTGGCCTATGTCCTTTAACTACGCCCAACATTTTACGTAAATATTTTGGCTTACAAAATACAGCTCGTAAAAGAATTGGAACCTAATGATCATCGTTTTTGCTGATTGGGCTCACTTAAAATTATTATTCAGATTTGTTGGAAAAAGTAGTCAAAAATAGGGAGGGTGAAAATGTACGATGAAATTATCTACCGGATTATAATCATTATTCTACCGGATTAATCATTCCAAATTCTCAAGTTCTATAAAAAAACACCCGATAAGTAAGCTTAATGCAATCACACTTTAATTTTAAATCCACTTAATCATTTTTTTAATTCTACACATTAATTTATTATTATTATAATTTCTCGATGCTCCGCTGATGGGGTGAAACTTGAATATCTGGCGACGCCGATCACTCTAAACGAACAAAATTTAAACCACATTGCAATCACTTTTGTCTAACATAACATCCTCTGGAGCCTAGTGTTTTCTATGAGAGCAGAAAAGTTAGAATTGCAAAGTTTAGACGCAAAATCGAAAAAATGAATAAAATGCTATTTTTTAATCTTCCAAATTCACAGTTTCGAAACAGCAAACACAGAAGATTTTTATTATTTTTTAATCAAAATATTGTTTATATTGCAACTAAAACCATATAAAGCTTTAAACTTTATAAAAAATTTACAAAACTTCAAACAATGTTCATGAAAATTTCAAATTTCTTAATCAAATTAATCAGTAGTGAATCTGTTAGTTACCAAGAAACCTCTGAAGTTTCTAAATTTTATTTGTAGCATTTAATGGAAATTTTGATGTTAAAGAATCTTATTAGCTGAAGTATTAATGGACCTACATAATTTGATCCTCACTTTTGACAGGAGCGCCCATTGTGCATGGCAGCTAGTGAAATCAGCTAGTGATAAATAGTATGAATGCCATCATCTGGAATGTCACAAATACGGAAGTTAGTCGGTTAAGTAAGCCAAAGCAGGTAATATTTCGAAAAAATATTAAAAAATGCTGCTCCCCAATCTATTTGTACTTCAGGGCATTAGTTATTATAGTCGTTCATACATACATATGCATGAATGTATGTATGTATTTTTGATGAAGCGTACATTATGTATACATGGTACACTGTAAAAATTCTCAGCCAGATACTTCATTCTCGAACAGCGTGGCTTACACCATTCGCGACGACCAAATAAAAGCTAACTGTTATACTCATTGTACCAGACATCGTGTAACCTGAGCTCGTGTATATGAAGATTGACCATATGCCATCTCACAAAATAGATGTTACGTTTACTAATGTTACGTGTGAACTTTACAAAGGGGAAACCCCCATTGATCCCTTGTTTAATACTAATATTCTAAATGTTTTTGACTACCACATCAAATGGGGTTTAACCGGGCAGATGATCGTACTGTAAAATGATCCTGTTAACTTTGACTTTAAATCTCAATTTATGCGGAAACCTTCTTAGCCTTTCTCATTCGCACACCAATTAGCCATCAAAAGAAAAGGTAAAATCACTAAGAAGGACGAAATTTAGTAAAATGCACCCTTAGAAAGTCATTAGGAGGTTCACGAATACGACCGATCATAACAGCAAAGACAAGCAACCTTTAGTTACTCGAATACTATGAGTCACACTATAATTTCCTTATGCAGATGATATTTCATCACCACTTAAAATCGTAACACCCCCGAGCACCAAACACCAAATGATAAAAAAAGTTTTCTACATAGGTCGCTCCTCAGCAGACAGTGGCAAAACTCCGACTGTATTTACCATCTGCCGATCGGAGTCAGCTTAAAACTGTAGATCCCCCATTTGTAGAAAACATCAAGTCACATATCACAAACAGGAAGAGCTTCTCGGTCAAACACCTAATAAAGGTTGTAAGCTTTACCAAAGAAATTTCAAGCAAAATTACGAAACTGTTAGAAATGATTAACCCTATTTCCATTTCCATTGGTTGCAAAATATTTCTTGCCGTGCATTTATTATTTATGTGGGCCCTGATTTAATATCCTTCCTACTTAAACCAGAAAAACAATTTAAGTGTTTAGAACGATTTTGATAATATCGATACTTTCATACATACCCATCCAATTATATAATATAGGCACAACATTTTCCATTTACTACCCGGCAGACAAATCTACTAGTTCTGCACTGCCTTACCACCAACTCGCTTTGCAGCCGACCTGGTTCATCTTCTATCTTTTGTAAGGTTAATTTTAACTCGGCGATGTCAACACTCACGTCATTGGTGAAAGTTGGGATTTTTATTTTTCTAGGAACTATTGGGTTCTAGGAAACATTTGTGAAACAACATCAAGACGCACACCACAAATAGGGGGAGGAGCTCGGCCAAACACCCAAAAAGGGTGTACGCGCCAATTATACACATATATTTATTGGGTTGGCAACTAAGTAATTGCGGATTTTTTTTGAAAATCAAAGAAAATTTTTTCATGGAACTAAATAACTTTATTCTGTAATGTATTACCCATTGTGATCAATGACCTTTTGCCATCTTGCAGGCATCATAATCCCACATTCATAAAACTTCTGGTTTTTACTAGCAAAAAACTGAATCAGGTACAATTTGACATCAACATCATTATTGAAATTTTTACAATTCAAGGAGTTTTGTAAAGATCGAAACAAAAAATAATCAGATGGTGCAAGGTCAGGACTATATGGTGGATCTTGCAAAACATCCCACCCAAGCTCCAATAATTTTTGCCGAGTGGCCAATGATGTGACAATGCAAGGCCACTGTCATGATGGAATACAATACTTTTTCGATTTGTAAATTCGGGCCGATTTTCTTCAACTGCTTTGTTTAATTTCGGTAGTTGTTCCATGTAGACATCAGAATTATCGTTCGGTTGGGAGGTAAGAATTCAAAGTAGACAATTTCTTTGTAATCCCACCAAACTGATAAAAAAACCTTCTTTTGATGAATATCAGCTTTTGATGTTGTTTGAGTTGGCTCACCTGGCCTGGTCCACGATCTTCTCCGCTTGACATTGTTGTAAACAACCCATTTTTCATCGCCAGTTATCAGTCGTTATAAAAATGGATCATTTTCATTACCTCTCTTTAGCAAATCGCAGCTGTTAAATGCGTTTCTTTCAGTTCGTGAGCAACCCATGTATCGGGTTTTTGAACATAGCCAAGTTGTTTTAAGTGATTTTCGATGCATGTATGTGATGCATGAAGCTTCTCTGCAATCTCAGGTGTTGTATTGTGACGATACGAATCGAGTATTCCTTTGATTAGGGCGTCATCAACTTCAACTGGACGACCAGAGCGCTTTTCATCTTTGAATGAAAAATCATGAGAACGAAATTTGGCAAACTAATTTTGACACAGCTGTTCTTTTAAGGCTTCGTTACTATATACAGCACATAACTTTTTATGAGCTTGCGATGCGGTTTTCCCTTTGCGGAAATAAAAAAGCAAAATAAGACGAAAATGTTCCTTTTGATTTTCCATTTTTCAACGAACGCCAAACGAAAACTACGCAACCGATCAAAAAAACATTTTTTACTGTTTGACAGTTGAATTGCCAACTATCAAATAACAAAATGTGTTTTACATTTGTACTGCGTCTGCAAACCTAAAAATTCAACTGAAGCCATCTATGAGTGAAATACGCATTTACTTAGTTGCACACCCAATAAAATTAACACGTATAACACCGCGTTACACACATTCTGTCCTATGAACCAAATATACTTTTTCGGAAAGGGGATAAAAAATAAAAATACACGTGTATCGGCGATTTTCATGTACACGTCACAATTTTTTTGTTTTGTTGTATTTTATAACTTTAAACGAGCAATTCTTGTATGCATATCTGTATAGCCACACGATCTCAGGATTAGCTTAACGGATTTGAATGAAATTGGGCACACAGATAGTGTATATAGTGTATCACATTTCTAGACTTTTCACCTAGGTGTTGCCACTGACAATGTTTCACAGGGTTGCCACCTGTTCGAAATTAAAAAAAAAATTCCATGAGATATGCCGATGTGGGTATCAAAAGAAAGGTATTTCACTCCGCATTACAATAGAGATATAAAACCCCGAATTTTTTTATTAATTTTATTATATTAAAATTAAAAATTGTTACATTAAAAATTTTAATGCTTTTAAAGAAACTTAGGCCTTTTATTTTTGCGTTTGTAAGCATTTGTATCAGTATCGCGACAAATAGGCCAACAGTATTCGCCAAGCATATGCGTAATGTATTGTCCTTTAAAGCGCTTTTCAATAGCCGCAATGTCCTGATGGAACCTTTCGCCATGTTCATCGCTACAAGCTCCTAAATCACCAGGGAAACAATCTAAATGATTGTGAAGGAAATGGATCTTTAGCGACATTAATATGCCCATTTCGCCATATGCCGAAATCATTTCTGCAACAATATTTTTATTTCATTTTCGGAAAAATATTGCGCGTGTTGTATGAAACAATAAATTAAAGGTTAATAAGTTGTTTAAAAATTTGGAGTCCCTTCAAGTTAAAAACAATTTTTTTTAAGGAAAAAAAATACAAGAAAATCTGAGAATTGATAAAAAAATTTTTTTTTAATATTACATAATAAAAACATTTCCCCGAGTCTGCCTGCAGAAATTCAGCGCGATTGGATCACGGAAAAAAAGGGTTAAACATTTATCCAAAGTTTTTCACACAGGCGGACAACGAGCTCTATATTTTATACTTAAAAAAAAAAAATTCTGACGTGTACATGAAAATCGCCGATACACGTGTAATTTTATTTTTTATCCCCTTTCCGAAAAAGTATATTTGGTTCATAGGACAGAAAAAAAGTTCGTTTTTGTAACGCAGTGTAATAATATCAGTCTCGAAATTCAACGGAAAATCTCTCTTACCAACAAGTGATACTTTGGACGAAGTAGGCAAATGAGTAGTAAAGTCCTCTCTCGACGAACAAAACTCACACTTTATTAGGCTCTCATCATTCCCGTGCTATTGCATGGCGCAGCAGCTTGGACAATGACAACATCCGATGAGACGTCCCTTGGAGTATTTGAGAGAAGCGAAGATTTTTGGACCTTTGCACGTTAGCTACGGCGAATATCGCAGGTAGTGGAACAATGAGTTGTATTTGCTTTCTGACGACGTAGACATAGTCGAGCGAATAAACATTCAGGGACTCCGTTGGCAAGGTTATGTGTTTCAAATGTATACAAACCCTGTGGCTCTGATATTATTCGATGCGGTAGCAGCTTGTGGTTACGAGGATTTAGATGGAGAAGGATTTGGTTTCCCTGATATCCTGGAAATAATTTTCCGACTTAGATTACTAATTACCCAATATTATTTTGTACGAAAAAATCTGTATATGCTTTTGATATAGTCGACTAAATCCTTATTCACGCTTATGACTGCAACATCGCCTGAAGGTGTAATAATAAAATTTATTTTGGTTGCGTTGGTGCGTGACTACCATTCAGGAGTGCGTAGATTCGAATATCCGCGCATGAAACATAAAAATGATAAAGTAGAAACAGCTGTGGCAAACCTGCGAGTGTATTTCTGCCATGAAAAAGTCCCCTTAAAAAAACGGCAAATGGCGTTTGGAGTCGCCATAAAATATAAGCGCACGCGTCCTTTTGTAATTTTCTTTCATTTTACTTATATATATTTATATATACTATATGTACCAGCTAATTTCAATTGTCTCCTATGGCGAACAAAAAAGTGCTATTGATGACACATTTCACGTTTACTAAGAATCAGGATCAGCTTATTGGGTATTTCAAAAGTTACAAGACATGAGACAACTTTTATATCCTATATAAGCTTTTACATAAATTTTCAAAAAACCCGGTATAGCGGGATTCATAGGCAGGCGGTAATGGGATATACGTCTTTATTCTTTGAAATTATTATTTACAGCTCTGGGGTTCTACAAACTGGAAAATGCTATATTCATATGAAGACTCTCTAATGAGTATCTCCCATAGTGCACTTCTTATAAAGCCACGTGCACATTAATAAACCTGATGCTTTTAGATGACAGAAGAATTATCCTTTTACTGACATTTGTTTTTGAAAACATACGAGGGAGATTGACTTGCCTTTTCTACTCGAACGTATTCGTTTCAATATGTCCTCCAGAACTATGCGGAACTATGATTTTTCTTAGGCGCAAAAAAAAAAGTTGTGTACTACTCAGAATTGACTTTTTTAATTTTCTCAAGTACTACTATTGGGACATGACCACCATTTCCAATTTATGCGAAAAAACAGGCGCCCATTTGTTGTGAGGTGCTTCTTCCGACAAAAATTTTCGTTGAATTCGTCTTAGAACACCCATACTGTCGATTGCTGTTTTGTTTCCGGCTCATACATACCTACATGCGCTTTGAACTTCTTCTCCACGTCTGAATTTCTTCAACATTTCGTTACACTAATCGGCACGAGTCTTTTTTTGGGCAATTGTCAAATTATGCGGTATCTAATGATAACGAAATTCATCTTGCGTGGATCTACGGTCACGTTTTGCCTAACGTCAAAAGTCGAAATAAGTTGATCAATGCACTCCTGCCTCGATAATCTACATCGAAAATCGTAAAAAATCAAAATTTCCTCGAGTTAATTCCATTTTTTAGGCTTTTAAAATTTTTCAACTTACTGAAAAATGAAAAGAAAGTTCATATGTGAAAACATTATATGTAATTTTATTCTAAAAAAAATACAAAACTCTTCGGTAAAAATATCGAATTACAGCTCATCGCAAGTCATGTTGCATAGACGCAAAAATTATTAAAACGTTTATATTCGTGTAATACTCATTTCGTGCACGCTTAACTTTCGAATCAGTCTAATTTATGGTAATAGAATAACATTTCTTTTGTATAAAGGTACCTTTAATTCATAATTTTACAACTGGTCCAGTTCTACTTACCCTTGATCTAGTTTGTCTTATTCCATAAAACTCCTGTGCATGAACTAGAATGTTTGCTGGGTGGTCTGGCTGCTGTTTTGCCACAGGGTGTGTGGGTGACACACACACATAATCGTTGTTTTCCTATGAGCGTTATAATAGGATATTTAATTTTAAACGTAGCTGGACATGGATTTTTCGGAAGCAACTTTGATTTATTTATAATTTTTTCACCGACTTAGGCATTATTTTTTTATTACTAAAATAATTTTTTCCGAACAGAGTTAATTGGTGGCGAAGGCAGGTTGGTTAGGACTAACACGCATTTTAAGTTTATATTGTGCAAATATGATTTTGTTTTATTGATTTCTACAGCTTAATGCCATTAAATTATCACTTGAGTAAATTCGATATTCAGTCCTTCTTTTCAACCTTCATAAAAGTAAGTTTCAAGGATATTTTCACAACAATGTTAATTTGCTGATTTACTACATTAGTGCTTTATTTCTCTACAAACTTCAATTTCAGTGCATTACAGTTAACAGAAAAATATTTAACAATATAAATTCTCAAAAATTTGCATATTTTAAACGAGTTTTTGGCTCTCTAACTTTGCACGAAACATATCGGCCAAAATAACTGCTTTGGTGGCATTTAATTCCTATATGATGAATGAAATAAAGATCTCTTTAATTGGATATCTGTACTTAATATGACCTCATATTTATAAATTTTACCTCATATTCGTAAGGTAGCAAGTAGTCCTTGCACCGTTGCAACCACACCATAACATGATCGTATGCGCTTATATCGAATCCAAAAGCTTCGCATTGTGATACCGTTACCGACAAGGTGATATCGGCAATTGTAAAGTTATCCGTTGCAGAAAATTCGTGATCCCTCAACATTTCATTGAACCAATTGAATGCCTCACATAATTTTGCTTTCTTGCTTGCGTTCAATGGTGAACCATGGAAAATAGTGGGAAACTGTATGAGTAAAACAATAAGGAGTTGTATGTAGTGCCATTGCGTTATTACAGAAAACAATTCACGTAGAACTATGTAAAGAAAAATGTTAAAGGTTTTGTTTGAAGTTGGATGAAAGTGTTAGCGGAAGAGTATTCTGCAATCAGCTAATAGCTGCTCATTTGAGTAATAACTTCCAATGAAGTAAATATCAATACCGTCAGCCAAGCGGCAATTAGAAGCCTCTGCTGAAGGCCTCATACCTAGTGTTGCGGTTTTATAGATTTATATATAATAAAACATGTTTTCATATGTAAATAAATGATTAAGGGCACTGGACTCGTTTGGCTTCTCCTTCGATCGCATTCAAATTCTTGGATATTAGATTCATCTACGTACTTGGTCAGAGTAATATCGCAGCAAACTACTTTTACTGATGTGGTTTTTCCGCGAAATGAGAATTTTAATATCCCCTTGACTACTTGTGAGCTACTCCTGAAAAGGTGCCCTTCTTGTCAACTCAGTGAGTGCTGGGCAAGTAGACAAACTTGTAAGGTCGAGAGATCCTTCTGGTTCAAAACAAAAAACCTTACATAAAATTTAATACTCTTCTTCTTCTTAACTGACGCTACTTTGGCCGAATTCAACGAACCTCACCAGTCGTTTCTTTCACGTGCTAACCGGCGCCAGTTGGACACACCAAGTGAAGTCAAAGCCTTCTCCACCTGATATTTCCAACGCAAAGGAGGCTCTTATACTACCAACTGGTACCGCACCGAATACTTTTAGAGCCTCAGCGTTTGTACGAGATCCATTCGGACGGCATGACCCAGCCAGCGTAGCCGGTGGATCTTTATTCGCTGCGCTATGTCTATGTCGTCGGAAAGCTCACACATCTCATCGTTCCATCGCCTGCGATATTCGCCATTGGCAATGTACAAAGGTTCAAAAATCTTGCACAGAATCTTTTTCTCAAACACTCCAAGCGTCGTTTCATCAGATGTTGTCACCGTTCATCGCCATACGATAAGACGGGCATGATGACAGCCTTGTAGAGTGTTAGTTCTGTTCGTCGAGAGAAGACTTTACTACCCCACTGTCTACTTAATCCAAAGTAGCACTTGTTAGCAAGAGAGGTTCTAGGTTGGATTTCCAGGCTGGCATTGTTATAGGTGTTAATGCTGGTTTCTGGCTTGTTAGATGACAAGAGGTACTTCGTTTTGTCCTCGTTCACCACCAGACCCATTCGCTTGCCTCAATATCATCAGCATACGCCAACAATTATACGTTCTTATAAAAAATTGTGCCTGAGGAATTCAGTTCCGCGGATCGCACGATCCTCTCCAACATCAGCTTATAGAAGTCAACTAGCAGCGAGTCACCCTGTCTGAAACCTCGTTTGGTATCAAACGGTTCGGAGAGGTCCTTCCCAATTCTGACGGCGCTGCTGGTGTTGAGCAAGGTCATCTTCCACGGCCGTATTAGTTTTATGGGGGTACCAAATTCGGACAACATGGAAGAAACACAACTCCTTTTCGTACTTTCGATAGCAGCTTTGAAATCGATGAAGAAATGGTGGGTGTCGATTCTTCTTTCATAGATTTTTGCCAACATCTGGAGTATTGTGAATATTTGGTCGATGGTAGACTTTCCAGGTCTGAAGCCACACTGATAAGGTCCAATCAGTTGGTTGACGGTGGGGTTCAGCCTTTCACACAATACGCTCGCTAGAACCTTAGAGGCGATATTTAGAAGACTAATCCCGCGGTAATTGGCACAAATTGCAGGACCGCCCTTCTTATGGATTGGGCAGAGCACACTTAAATTCCAATCGGCAGGCATGCTTTCATCCGACCATATTCTGCATAGGAGCTGATGCATGCACCTTACCAGCTCCTCGCCGCCATGTTTGAATAGCTCAGCCGGCAGTCCGACGACGCCCGCGGTTTTGTTATTCTTTTGCCGCGTTATCGCTATTCTCACCTCGTCATGGTCGGGTAGCGAAAGGACAGTTTTGTCGACAACGATTGGGGTATCGTGATCTTCACATTCTCTGTGACTATTTAACAGGTTCCAGAAGTGTTCTCCCAATAATTTAAGATTGCTCTGTATGCCAGTCACCAGATCGCCGTCTTTGTTCTTACAGGAAAACGCCACGGTTATACAACTTTTTGTAAGCCGCCGAACTTTCTTGTCGAATTTTCGAACGTTGTTCCTATTGGCCAGCAGTTCAAGCTCCTTATGTAAAACTCACTCTACTTTGAACTGTATCATTTAAGCCACGGCGTGAATTCTCTGTTTACAATGAAATGAGTGGAAACTGTTTTGTATTTCATGCTGAGAAATGAAATAACGCAAAATAAATAAAATGTCTGCATACTCTGTTTTTCTATTTTCGCAGAACATTATGAAACATATAACACTTTACAAAATATTCGTTTTCGTATCAAATAAGGCGTGAGTGACTGTATATTTGGTTTTTTACCAAAAAATCTGTGTTTTTTATAGATCTGCGTATGGTCTGCATAAAAGTCGGATCGACTTTGCGATAAAGCGCAGGTAGCCATCAAAAAAGCTAAAGCTTCCAAAGCCAATTGCTCCGAAGGTGTCATCATACTGATGTTGACGGGAGCTTTAAATTTGTACCTTCTCATCATTCCTGACAAGTGGCTAATAGGGAGAGTGGTACAGAGGAAACCTGTCAACCATCCGATAACTCTCCTTTTCCCAACCGTGAATACGCATGAGCACCTCCTACTCCCGTTGTTTACGAAACATCTGACCTCAGCTACACACCAGCATGGCTTCCGTAAAGCGCACAGTACCTGCCTCCATAACCAAGCGGGTAAATAGTGGACTTAGTCAAAACCACTCCTGTCGTAGGAGCGTTCGACACAGTCAGCCATTCTGCGTTACTAGATAATATTTAATAGTCGACCCTCTCGTCGGAACTGAAGGTGTTCTGCGTCCTACCCATGTCTTCGACACTCGTAAGTCATATTTCGAGTTCAAAAATGTATATTTAGGAAGATTATACAACTATCTCATAAATTAAGAGGTATAGTAAGATGCTCAGAAAGCAATGCCTGCTGTTGCTAACGCAAAAATCACCCCTGCAGGCATTTGTTTGAGTCTGAGCGACCTTCCAAGCGAGTCAGAAGGCATATCTTAACTACACTGACGAGATCATAGACCAAACACAACCACAACTTCTGGACCAGACAGTTTATAAACAGGCATTAAAAGACATTTATCGGGAGTCTATGACCACCTTCCTAAACTCCCGACCTCTGAATGCCGTCATCGAAGTCCAACCACCACTCATCTCAGACGAAGAGCTTCAGTCTCGTGACGTTCCAGCTGCTCAATCACGTTCCGGATATTAAAGTAGGATAAACTCCGACCTATCCAGAATCGACCCCGATATACTCAACATACATGAACGTACTTCTAATACGATACTAAGCACCTATTCACATGTACCCTTAGACCCACTAATCCCACACCCGTTTCCCTTTGAACCCAACCTGTACATGTTTCCTGTGCCATCCATTAGATGGGATAGCCGATGGCGACCGGTGACTACAGGGCTAGATGAACTGCTACAACAATAACAGCAATCTACTTTTATACGCATCTACATATGTATGTATGTATGTATGAACATACTCACAAAATAATCAAGCGTGCGCGCATACAGGGTGCTCAAATCAAATTGAAGGCGTTGATCGACCATTGCGCGTGTACGCACATCTTTCGGGTACAGAGAATCGTCTTTGCCATAAGCAGCGGCCAGATATTGTAAAATAGCACGACTGAAAACGAGATTTACAAAAATTTTAATCATACATCAAAAATGTCTACATAAATAATTTTCCTTACCTTTCCCACAGCACCAGGCCTTCATCATTAAGGGTTGGTATACAATGTTGAGGATTTATGCTCGTAAAATCTGGACTCAATTGCTCGCCCTCCAATACATTCACCGTCTTTAAGTCGAAATCGACGCCTAATATTTTACCTAACAACAATATACTGCGACACGGGGGACTAGGCGGTAGGTAGTATAGAGTTGGAACCATTTTTGAGCCACCTCTGCTTAGAATGCAATAAACAAATTCTTTAACAATATGCGCGGTCTCATCAAACATTTTTGGTTATATGGTAGGTGTACTCCTACTCGTACTACGACTATTGAAATAAAATGCCTACACTCTTAACGGAAAATAAAATTTCTCATTGCCACTATTTAAATATTGCATAAAAATGTATACAGCTGTTGCTGTTCCGAGAAATTGAATTTCAAATGTCCTGTTTGAATTGCAATCACTACAAGGCCAATGGGAGTTTAAACACTTTAGACAACAACAATCACTTTACGAGCGGCAATAATTACCAAAGAAATCGATTTGAATGCAATTCATAATTAAATAAAATTTCAAACACTTAAACTGTATTTCTTTCTAAAACGAGCAGTAATACTATACATTGAAATATTTACATATTCACATATGCACATGTGCACGTACATAACTAATATTCATATATGTATGTATAGGTATATCTACCCGCAATATGTATCAATATGTATTCATAAGCAGCAAGAGCAAAAAGGCGTTTGAAAACGGAAATGTAAGCAGAACAAACGGAAAATTTATTATTTAGTTAGTTATTGCACTAGAACTACATGACACCGCCCTTGTACATATTGTTCCTAAAACTATGCAACGCATTTCACAGTGCGGTCCCAATACATTAGTCCATCGATTTTGACATTATTTTCCCTGATGCCATTAATCCCCACCTTTTAATTACCGACTTACTTATGAATAGGTTTTAGCTTTCAAATTTTGCCGAACTCCTTAATGAATTTATTGCCTTACTCACTTGAGTTGATGCACAATCTTGTGTGGCACAACAGCGACTGTATCGATGCAATTACCCAGCCTGAATTATTCAATGGCGTCGGTGTATCCACGCGCCCTTGTCGTATGTGATGGCCTTTTGTGATTGATAACTGTTAGCGCTTCTTTGTCTCTGCCCACTTTACATTTTAATTTGAATTGGGTTTTGTGTGACGCAGCTAGTGAATAACTTTGTGAACCTTTGCGCGTTAAAAGTTTCTTGGACACAAAATGGCATAATTGCCGCCTTCTGTACTTTTTCTCAATCGTAATAACAACTGTTGGAGATGGTTCCATGGTAGGACGTGTGGCAGGTCGGTCATAACAATTTGTTAGGCTGTCTCCGTTTCGCTTTGGACAAGCGTTGCTTGGCGACCATGTGAACTGCCTACTTGGCTGCCAGGCTTGCACGTTTATTCGTTATTGGCGTGAAGTGAATCGAATTTATAAATATGGGTACATATTTAAATAAAAAATGTATTTGTGATTTTCCCTTATATCGATTTTTTAGGCGCTTTGAAGGTCACACATGCATACTACATGCACCCGATATCAATCGCACACAGACAGTTTGAGTTTCGCAAAATGTATTACACAAGGACTTATCGGCAAGTTTTGACAACTTATTTGTTTCTTATATAATTTTAATAACTGGTTTATGAAACGATAGTTCAATCTACTGTAAAAATATAAATATACAAAACAAAAAAAACATGTAATCACAAAGTTGATACATTGTGCACATTTGAAAAACAAAGTCAAGAAATACTCATCAAATTTTGGAAATAGGTAATCAGAATTTTTAGAAATTATTCGAATCTGCAGAATTATAGCCCATTAAAGTGCAAGTGAAGTGGTTCGAAAATCGTTGATTTGTAGAAATTATTGGTTGGCCTCGGTAGTCTAGCGTAAGTGCACTAGTCTGCCATCCCAGGGGTTATGGGTTCGAATCCCACGTAAAGTACGGTCCTCGCACTTTCCCAAATTTACCTACTTTCCCTATTTCTAACCCTGTTTCTAAGAAAGAAAACATCTTAATCCTCAAACACAAAACCTTATCAACGCATTATTTGCATTGTGACTGCTAAAACAAGCACAAACAAACAGCTACACATTACATCATTGGCGCTAGCAAGAGGAAGCGGGCAACCGCGGTAAAAGCGCAGAGACACTCAATTCAGCGAAGTTCTCAACCATCTATGCGATAACTCTGCAGAAAAATGTGAAGCACAGATGGCGCGCCAAGCAGTAAAGAAGGCGTTGTTCCTAAGCAACGTCAGATGGGTATTTCCACCACTTTGGACTGGCAACGGCAGGCTAATCACCTACCCTGTCAGAAATTAAACAGATTAACGAAACCAACGCAAGACTAGTCTTATCGAGGCCCTGTGCCCCCGAGAGGAGGAGTGAACAAGGAACAAAAAAAAAATGTTAAAGCATCTCAGCGAAAAAATTGCCAAAAATCAACTCGAATTCTGAATCACATGAAACTTGCACTTTATTATATTAAATTTAAATGGGCAACTAAATTGCATACCTAAATTATGCTAAAAATTGTGCATATAGGAAGTTTGAAATTCTAATGAAAGGTTGCTGTATTTTCATAAATTTTGCACAAATTTTGGAACTTTGTGTTATATGTTTATTGCAGAGATTAACTATACATGTTTTCGTAAAAAAAAATTATAAAGTTAAAAAAAACACACGCATAAACTTGTCAATAAGTACGTGTGCTATAGTTATGAAACGTACTGTACAGTACATACATTTTTTGTTTGTCTGCATAAGTTTTTTGCATGTTTGTTAGCATACAATTTGTCTAAATAACTATACTTTATATTGTTTTTGCTATTTAAAACTTTTCCTCAAATAAAGGCAGTATGACAATAAAAAAGAAAAGTAAAGCGACTTATAGCCTAGACAGACGTTGGCGTTAATCGGGATTACATGCGCAGTTAATCTGATTCAAATTGTAGTGTGGCATGCGGTTGTTACGCGGATTATTGACTTTATGATTTATTTATTTGACAGTTTTATCAGTAAAAGATGGACCGCAGGCAACAAATATGGTTATTAAATGCCCTGATACTAAGAAAAAATTATTTATGAAAAAATCTTAAATTGTAATTTCTATACTGCTCCGAAATATCAAAACAATTAATGTAATTTCGAACGTCTTCTTGCTTTTCTCTTTAAAAGTTTCATTATTTTTCATTCGCAATAGATATTAACTGTCATTTTTCGAAAATGTTGCCATCGGAAATTTCCCTATACATAGGGTGGGCCATGTAAAATTTGCTTTTTGAATCGGCTATAAAAACAAACTAATCAATATTTTTTCAAACTTTTTTTTTTATTTTGAATAAAATTTATGAATAAAAATAATATCGTTCAAATGACTGCCACGAATGGCTTTACAGTAGGCCATTCGATCAACCCAATTTTTAAGCACATTTTCGATTGTTTGGGCTCCAATTTCATGAATGGCAACTTCGATTTCGTATTTTAAAGCATCAATCGTCTCTGGATGGTTCGCATAGCATTTGTCCTTGACGGCTCCCTACAAAAATGTCCAACGGGCTTAAGTCACTGCTCCGAGGCGGCCAATTGATATCGGAATTTCGGCTGATTATTCGGTTTTCAAACACGGTAGCCAAAAGTTCGAGTCTAACTTTGGCAGTGTGACAAGTTGCACCGTCCTGTTGAAACCAAATGTCGTCCATGTCATCCTCTTCAATTTTTGGAAATAACTCGTTGAGCATGTCACGGTAACGCTCGCCATTTACTGTAACCGCGGCTCCTCGCTCATTTTCAAAAAAAATGGCCCGATGATGCCGCCAGACCAAAACCGCACCAAACAGTAACTCGTCGTGGATGCATTTGCTTCTCTTCAGTAACGTGTGGATTTTCTGAACCCCAAATCCGACAATTTTTTCTTATTGACGTAGCCACCGATGTGAAAATCAGAAAAGAAGAAGAAGACTCACCGCTTTGGAAATAGATTTTCAATATTTCCCAGTTTTGTTCAAGTGTATAGCGTCCCATTTCGTAAATGTAAAACCTTTAAGTAAATTATGAACACATTTGACATGTCATTTGTGTCACCATTCTCAAAAAAATAGGTGGTTCAAAAAGCAAACGCTATATGGCCCATCCGTATATGTAAATATATATAATTGGCGCGTACACCCTTTTGGGGTGTTTGGCCGAGCTCCTCCTCCTATTTGTTATGTGCGTCTTGATGTTGCTCCACAAATGGGGGGACCTACAGTTTCCAGCCGACTCCGAACAGCAGATATTTTTATGAGGAGCTTTTTTATGCCAGAAATACAGTCGGAGGTTTGCCATTGCCTGCCGAGGGGCGACCGTTATTAGAAAAATGTTTTTCCTAATTTTGGAGATTCGAACCTACGTTCTCTCTTAATTCCAAATGGTATGGCACTAGCCCATTCGTTTACGGCGCAGCCTTAGTTGCACTTAATTCCAATTGACGCCATCGTCTGTCTAGGCTATTAATACAACCAGAAGGATATAATAAAAAAAATAATAATACATAGATAATAATATAAAAAACACTAATTCAAGAGAGAATAAGCAATTATCATAATTTGTAGTTCCTCGAGAACTTTCAAATTTCGGCGAAACCAATTTTTGTTCCTTTTAGCTTATAGATTTCAACGAGGAAAGAAATGTGTAAACGAAAGATGAAAACGATTTTGAAACAGGTCATATGTATACTTTTCAATAGTTCTTTCAATATTTTAAGCAAACCACCTAAAAACAGTAAACATTTCAATATATTTTTCGTACTCTCTAATTATTCAAGCTACTTTAGTACTATAAATACTGCGATACCCAATACTTTCACACACTACTTATTGAAATGAAATTGCCATGGGTGATCAAACGTTTTGTTATTTCTCATCTTGTTATTAAAAGGAAAATATGCAAAATGGAAATAATAAAATTCAAGTCGTTGACCGCGCACATCCGTTAATTTTACCACAAACTTTTCGCAGCATACGAAAGTCTCTAATTTGCACACATTTTGATTTTCATGTAACAAAGACGATTGTTCCATTCTATTCTTAAAATACTAAGGATGACAGAAAAAAGAAAATGCAGATTGTATGCAGTAGGAAGCCACATAAACCCTATGTAGTTTTAAGTCAAAACATAAAGAATTAATTTTTGTTAATTTATCGTTATAATGAATACCTAAAATTGCATTTCGTTATTCCTACAGGCATTCTTTATAAAATAACAGTAAAAGCATCTGATTTCTGTGACCGTACAATAAAATAAGCATTGCATGTACAGTTAGTAATATAAATAAGTATACAGGAACCTGATTTATGGAATTGTTTGAGGCTAACGCTTTCCTTAATATGTAATCAAAATATTTTACACATGGTAATTGAGTACTGGGATAAGCTTTCATATGCGCCTTAATTTAGCTGTAAATTTTAGGTATTCCACGCTTTGCTTTGTCTTTGATGCCAGCGAAATGTATGTCACAAAAGTTAGTGTTAGTTAGTATAACATTTATTTTTACGTATTGATTAAAAAAGTTAAAGCTATTAAAAGGAAATAATTAAAGTAAGTATAAAAATGTATGGAAGTACGTTTTGTATTAATTTTTGCGTAATTTTTAGTAATGGCACCAAGAGGAAAAGAGCTTTCTGATGATTTAAAAAAAAACTGATTATGAAATATCACAAGCAACATAAATCATTGCGAGAAATCGGTTGTTTGATAGATAGGAGTTTTGCTACAGTTCAAAAGTTTGTGAATAAATATAAAAGTGCGGAAAGCACCACTAATAAAGAGCGTTGTGGGCGTCCGCCGCTCTTAAGTCCCAGAGAAAAAAGCTTAGTCGTACGGAAAATCAGGACAAACCCCAAAATAAGTGCCCCAAATTGAAATCTGAAGTTGAAAATGAGATTGGAAAACAATTAAGCACCCAAACTATTCGCCGGGTTTTGCATAGTGCTGGTTATCATGGGTGCAGTGTTAGGAAAAAGTCCTTCGTGAGTAGTGTCAATCGGAGTAAACGGATTTCATACGCAAAAGATCATGAAAAATATGACCAAACGTTTTGGAACCAAGTCATATTTTCTGATGAGTATCTGTGGATCTGATGGCCGTGAAAAAGTTTGGAGAAAAGTTAACGCGGAATTGGATCCAAACAATGTGATGGTTTGGGGATGTATGGCTGTGAACGGTGTTGGAAACTTGGTATTTATCGAAAATATTATGGGCCGATATGGTTACTTAAATATTTTGAAAAATATTTTAAAAGAAAGCACTACGAAATTGGGCCTTGGAGGAACGTTTATCTTCCAGCAGGATAATGACCCCAAACACACATCCAACATTGTACGAGAGTGGCTGTTATACAATGTGCGAAAACAGCTGAAAACACCACCACAGTCCCGGATACCAACCCAATCGAACATTTATAGGAATATTTAAAGCGGCAAATACGTAAACATCCGATTAGAAATAAGGAACAACTGAAAAACTTCTTTCAAGAGGAATGGAATAAAATACCACCAGCTGTAACTGAAAACTTGGTGAAATCAATGCCATCACGACTTAAAGCGATTGTAAAGTCTAATGGTTATCATACCAAATACTAGGATTTGATTTTAATTATGTTTTTGATTTCAGAAATTATCAATGTGATGAACTGTATACTTACTTTTGAGACATGAATTTTTATAAAGTTTAATATAAAAAGCTATAATTTTGTTCCTTTTTAAAATTTTGTCATTATTTGCATTAAATATCATTTTTGTATTTCATTCATGTAAATAAAACACAATTTTGTTATAACTTAGGTTGTTTGAAGGAATCGATTGGGGGAAAATTGAAAACGTATCCGGTGTATATTTACTTCTGTTACTAACTGTACATCAGATCGAAGGAAAATGAGGACAATTCGAGAACAAATAAAAATTGTGAATTTGTCACTTCAAGTTTACACGATATTTCGAGTCAATCCAACGGCAAGAGAGCGGCTACTACGAGACTTCCAAAAACTATTGGGCCTGAAATATTGAATAAGGATCTTAGACTTCGCTCCAAAGTAGAAAGAGTTCGGAGGTGTGGCTAACATCAGACCATTATCCGGCTGCCAGCAATTTTGAAGATGGCGTAACCGGAGTCATGGCAGCAGTTTACTTACAAAAAAAACTCAGGTTGTGTTGGTGATATACGAAAAAGATTAACACTGTATTGCTTCGTTGCCGTATGAAGTACTACTGATAGTGCTCACACTCACCAACGTATCGTAGTCCCTTTCCGTTGCCCGTAGAGTACTCAACATTGAGCAACACTTGCGCTCGTAGAAAACAACTGCTTTCCTTTGGTTACATATTTACACAATACATCGATTTGTGTGGGTTTGTGTTTGGTTGTATCTACACAATGTTGCCATTGATATTTTTGCATACACAACATTGCATTTTAATAAAACTGAAAATTTATCTAAGTTTATTTTGTAAATGATTTCGAAATTTTGTCAAATTTTTTTGTTTGTTGTTTTTTATTCTGGTAGGGGGACATAGCTACAGTCATATTGATTACTAATTTTTTTTTTGTGTTTCAAATAAATAGAAGAGCCAACATGGACAACACCGTGCAGGTCTCATTTTTCGGGAGGGTACACTTCAGCGCCATTTTTTAAATTATTAAAATAAAAAAAATAAAAAAATAGTTTAAAAAAAAAAAAAAAATTTTTTTGGAAAATTAAAAAAAAAACTTTTTAATGGAAATTAGAAAAAAAATTGAAATTGAAAACTTAAAATAAATATGTTAAAATAAAAAAAAAACATTTTCGTTAAAAATCTCGAAAATAATACAACAAAAAAAATTTGTTTTCACTTTTGCATGTAAAAGAAGTTAAATAAAAAGCCTTAAAAATTTAAATAAATACAATTTTAATTTTTCGGAAGGGTAAGCTTCAGCGCCATTTTTAAAATTGTTAAAATTAAAAAAAAAAATTCATTTAAAAAGAATAAAGTAAATTTAAAATTAAATCTTTGTTTTTTTAATTTAAAGAGAATTTTTGTATTAAAAAAAATTGTTTAAAAACTAAAAAAAAAAATAAAAAACAAAAAATTATAGAATAAAATTTTTTTTTTTTCATAAAAAATCATGAAAATAATAAAAAAACCTTTTTTTAAATTTTTGTATGTAAAAGAAGTTAAATAAAAAGCCATTGGCAACACTGCGTGGTGAAAGAGCAATCAGCTGACACGTTTGTACGGAAACAATCCAAACAATCACACTCCAACCGTTTAAGATACTACGGAACGGAACCGGATCCGATGTAACGGTCAACAGTTAGAGAAAATATTAAAAAAAAACCGCACTTGTCTTGGTTGCCCCTTGTATGATATTACATAGTTATTGAAATAAACTTTTATATTAGTAATTATTTTTTAATTCAGCTTTTAATTCCTAACTCTGTCACCAGATACGCTGCATATCCAAAAATTGTAAATGTTTCAAAAGTAGAAATAAAAATAGTGCAGATGTAGCAAAGAATGAGCGCAGAGTAAATTTTGTTTATTTTGTTCAGTGTAAAAAAAGCAATAGGGTGTTGAACACGAAGCCAATTTCAAATACATAAAAAAGAGGTTTTACAAATGGGATCACGTAGTCGGTAAGTATTATTTATTATTATTGCTAGTAATGACATTTGTGCATGTGAAACGTGTGTTTTGTATACTTTAATACTATGTAAAAATGAAGGCCCGTAGAGAGAACAGAGCTATCCACATGCAAAGAAAAAATGAAGGAGGTCCTCATAAAAAAGATCTTCCACAAATAGGAGGAGCAGCTCGGCCCAACTCTTAAAAGGGGTGTAAGCGGCCATTATATACTTGTATTTATATGACACGCTCGCGAATTCACTTTATGTACCAAAAAATATATCTTTGTCGTTCATTGCTATTCATTTGTTGGATGAATTTTTTAAATCCGGTTCTTTTTTGATAACCTCTTTACTTAATAATTTGTTTTGTTTGAATTAAAAGAATTGGGGTATAAGGAACAATTCGGCATAAGGTTAAATTTAAGTACTTATAAATGGAACGTAAATATAATTTAACAGTCACCAAATGTGTATACAATGCAGTTGTTTCCGTCACATCAGCTTTATTTGGGAAAGAGCCAGTCGGGTAAGATACTTTAGAGGTGAACATGCCCGAGCTCATTTTAATATTCCTAATGCTTTCGCGATGTACAACAAGAATATGCGAGTATGGGCCAAAACATTAGGGCTTATCAGCGGTTGGTTGATGTCTCTGTGCAAAAGGATTGGCTATTATCATACATAGAAAGCCCAGGTACGGACTCGCCCAATTACGGTTTGTAAGAACCATTGCCAATCTCTTTTGTCGCACTTTTGGATGAATTTTAGACATGCGAAATCGCAAAAATATGACCTGCTTTGCCTAAAAAAATTCAACCAGAATACAACAGTGAACGATCTGTAAACACCAAATGTATAAAGAGCGACCTTGTCATGCATGCGGATTCTTTCTTGAAATGATAAATAATTTATTTTTAAAGCTAACTTGATTGCCTCGCTGACTTAAACAAACAACTATAGTTCCTAAAATAATTAACACAAAGTTTTAACTCTCAATATTGTTCTTAAGATTAGATAGCTGGGTGGCGATAAGTGTCGAAACACTAGCAGGTTAACACTTTAGTTCTTACAATCGCAGTGTAACAGGGGGGAAAATTTGTTTTCTTTAATTTTTTTTTATTTTGCTCGCTCATTTTAATTGTTTGAGTGTGATGAAAAAAAAAACCAATACAATTTTGAACGTGATTTAGTAGATAATTTTACTGGCATTCGAATGAGTTCTACATTAAAAGATGGTAAGATAAGATGAAAATAAAAGTGGCTGCCATTTCTTGGGCGTTCGAGTTGAACTCCTACTTTTAAGTCTTTTTCGCCATAAAATGTAGTTTTAAAGTCTTTGTTTGTAGTCGGTACGGTGCCTTCAAGATGGTGCAAAAAGTATTATTCTACTCATATTTGAAGACGATATGACTTTTTCCTTCGGCGGTTAACCTATAAAAATACTATACAAAATTTGTTTATGTTCGTCAGTGGTTTTAATTCAACGTGAATTTTGGATTGAGAGGCGTTTCTCCCTCTGTGAACACACGCATATACATACATATACACAATCAAAGTACTCGGCTCTGGAGAACTGGCAGTCCTCTTGCTCTCTTTTAGACACGTTCATCTACAAAAAGTATGCGGGGATGATAGTGCGTTGTTTATTCATAACCTGTGATTGGATTATACCTTTTTGAAGTCGACAATGGAAACGCAGAATTGTCACTGGTGAGTTCATAAAACGGAAATCAGATGACTTGGAGTTAGAAATTATGTAACTCGTTGAGAAGAACGCCAGCGCCCACACAGGTTGCTACACCAAGGAGATTTTGGCTGCTGGATTTAAAAAAAATATATATATGTGTATGCATATGTGGTTGGGCGCATGGATCCATACACATATACATACATATATAGATTTCACAATTATGGGATTTTGGTTCTTTGCACGATCGTGAATTATACCAGTTTAATGAGGTATAAGGCCTCTTCTTGTCGCCAAGCGCTAGCAAGTGGCGAATAGATGAAGCAACTGGCAAAAATGAACGTATATTGGCAACGCGAAAATAGAGCCGCCTTCAATTACATTTATTTGTAAGGCAGAGATATCAGTTTAATGAGGTATAACCACACTCGCTAGCGGCGAATCTTGCTCGATAACATTGTTGTTGCTTTCGCATGCAAATTTTTCATCAAGAAGTTACGAAAAGAAGAGGCCTTTTTTGTCATTCAACTTTAAGTAAATAGAATGTATACCATTAAATACCATTAAAAACTCAATTAGTTTTAGAGTTACAGCAAACGAAAATCGGAAAATTTTATGCGACATCCGGAACACCAGAAGATTTTATAAATTTTTCATAAAAGCAAAGCTCTCGGAGGTTGGCTACTGTATGTGTGAATCTGGTTCTCCGTCTCCGAAACGAATTCGTGTTCAGAAATCGTTCGATAAAGTGTTAGCGTCAGTTTTTTGGCATTCGAAAGGAATTTTTATTTGTTGGGTTGGTGCGTGGCTACCATTCGGAATTCACAGAGAGAACGTAGGTTCGAATCTCGGTGAAACACCAAAATTAAGAAAAACATTTTTCAAATAGCGGTGAAAAAGCTCCTCATAAAAATATCTGCCGTTCGGAGTCGGCTTGCATGCGTAGAAAGCGTTTTTCATGAAATAATGGGGTCATAGCTGTGAAATTCATGAATCGGAATCCCATTGGAATAAGTGTATTGATGTTCCTTTAGACTAAACTGAATAATAAAGTGTATACCAACCCATAAAATTGAGTTTTTCTTATCGAACGCACCAAAACTTGTTGAACGACCTGGTATCTCAAGAATATTGTGTAAAATTAACGAAGTTATGGCCAGGCCGGGTGTAAGACAAGTTAATATCGGTGAAATCGACTAGATTTATTCCTTCTCATGACAACCGGTGCAATGTTAATGAAACAACCTGTATTTATCACGACAAGAGCATTCGCAAACAACTACCCAGTTCTCAAATATGAAGCTTCTACACAGAAGAGGCATCCTTTCCTCTTAACCTTCAACGATATGTGTATGTAAGTAAGTATGTCTCTGTCGAGTGCTCTTAAGCACGATGTAGAAAATATTCTATCATTGTTCGCTCCTATGTGTGCAAATCAGTGGCGCGCACACGCACATAAGCACATTTTGGGCATGTGTTATGAGGTTAAAAGCTTTTCGCTACACCCAAAAAAATGTGTGCTTGGAAAGCAAATAGAATAATATTACATATAAGATTTCCCTTTGCATTATTATGAAAATTAATATATTTTTCTTAAGCCTATAAATGAAATCGTTCTTTTTTTCCTTCACGGCAATGCTCTCGTAAGTAAAATATTGTGTTGGTAAGGAATAGAATAAAAAAGGAAAAAATCGCTCAATCAACTAACTACTCGTTCTAGTTACCATCGCATTTAATTTTTTAGTTTTGGATAAAGGTTAGGTTAGGTTAGCCTGGTTGGCAATAAGCCACGCATAGACCTTTCGGATAAAAGCTTTTCTTAAAATTTGTACAAAATTCTTTCGCAGACTCAAGAGGTAAAATAAATCACGTTGTAGTTTTTCGAGTTCGATTTTAAATCTAAATCCTGCTCAATGATATTTCAGCCAGAAGGACTATTATGAATTGATTGGAACATGTTTCAACAATTTCTTGTGTCCTTTTCAAAGAAGACAAGTCGTTCTCTTTAAACTGTAATATAAGCATTCGAAGTTTGTGGTCGAATCTTTCAATTGTTGACACTAAATCAATAAATAAAAAAGTGTTTCTTCCCAGTCAATGCAAAATTCAATTATTTAATCCGCAAAATTGGCGCATAAATAAATTTAATCATATTCACTGTAAACGGTCCCAAATCAGCTGATAAGCAAACGTTAGCAAACAGACTTTTATCGCTCACAGCGAGACTAATCTATTCACGGTGATGACATTCGAGCAACAAACATATTTTTATATTAGAAATGTCAAGGGAATGAGAATAGAAGAATGGAATAAATGACAAATATATAAAATTAGTTTGTTCCGCATTCACAACACAAAAACAAATTTCCATCATTCCGTTTTACTGGCATTTCTAAACTAAAGGCGAAATGAAGAAGAAGAAATTAACTACTCGAATTACGCCTTCGCTCACAGTGTATTGAGAGCTTTTGCCCTGTGTGTGTGACAAGGCGAATTTAATACGAGATATAAGAAATTGCGCCTTCCGAATTTATTGCGTTGCCAAGCTCCCTCCCTTCCTTTTGTTTGTATATTCCCGGAGCATGACGCCGCAGCAAATTCAGATGGCACAATTCTCTCTGTGATCTAATCTTTAAAAAGCTACGAACGCGGGCTAGGCAAAATTGTGACAGACACATTTTTTGACTAATACAATAAAATTGAACGATTATGTGTTGAACTTTCCTGACTTATGTCAAAAAGCACAAATAACTTCCATCAAAAAGAATACATTTTTGGCTGACAAAAGAGTTGTTGTGAAAATAAGACGTTATTTCAATGTTACGCATATTTCGCGTGAATTGATTTCATTTTACTTAATCATACTTCCAGAACTTTTAGAACTTCAATATAATTTTTTAATAAATATCATGTACTCCATAAATTGAGTAAAATATGTTTTAACAAATCTCAAGTATGTACATAAAATAAAAAAATAAATAATTGGCGCGTACACTTCTGTTAGGTGTTTGGCCGAGCTCCTCCTCCTATTTGTGGTGTGCGTCTTGATGTTGTTCCACAAAATGGTATGTACATAAATTATGTAAAATTTTAGTATAGCATTATTATGTATAGCATAATTCAATCGTTGCATCATTTTCGCCGAACGTTTTACAACTATAGTCACCAAACGGAAAAACGGAAACTAAATTTTTTAAATATTTAGAATTTTCCTGCGGGCTATCGAGACAAAATGAGTACGCATGAATGCATGTATGTGAATGTAGTTATGTATACAAAACACAACATTGTTGGGGAGAAATATTTTGCCGCCGGTTGGCATTTATAGATAGAAACGTATTTACTCATACATATTTAGCTACAAATGTATGTATGAAAGCACATGTGACTTGCCGGCAAAAGCTTTAGAAATGTTCAATTGGCAGAGGAACGTGTTAGTTTGTGTTTTAACTTCTTCCTGTTCGGTGGTTGAGTGTAGTTTAGAATTCAAGTGAGTTTTTGTGAAAGCCGGTAAAATGACGAGCTACACTCGTCAGGCGACTAAAGTTTTTGTTGCATTTGAAAATTAATTTAACTGAAAATTTCTAGTGCACTGAATTTTTACAATATTTTTGCATATTCGGTGTGTGTCTTTGCTCGCCCACGTGAGCTGGGAGCTGCCCATTTCAATGGCGATTGAAAGAAGGTGCCTCGCTAGAGTAGCAATAATACTTGCACGTATTTATGTAGTTGCTGCAATTTGGTGGTAAATGTAAACAAAACAATAAGGTTGCAACTAAGTAACGGCGATGGATAGGTTTGACCCAAGGATGGTAGATTACCATGTTTGACATGCAACTATGGTGTACTTCGGCTGCCACGTCACCAGGTACTCGGCAGAAGAATTGTGCCTGCTCATTTTACATGTATTCACTAGCCCGTCCTATCAGTCGTTGTTCAGACGGTAACATGAGTGCAAATTGTGTTGACTGTTTTCGTATATCACCAACACAATCGCGGTTTTTTCTTTAACACGCCGCTGTCGTAACCCCGGTTATGTTAGCCAATCAGCTGATTCTTTCAAATTTGTTGACAGCCGGTGAACGTCTGATATTGACCACACATTCTGAACTGTTTTCACCATGGTTTTGCCTATTCGAAGCGAAATTCTAGAGTAAATTTGTAACATAGGTACAAATTAATCGTCCAATTTTGTTGTTGAATAACTTTTTACTAAATAAAAAAAAGATTTTAATTCCCTGTACATATAACCGCACATTCAGGGCAGTACTTTATCGCAAGAATGATAAGAGGAACATCGCGTCCTGAGACTTATCTTGATATCAGAAACGAAACAGTACGAATAGGAGATAAAGAAGTGCCGAAATCACACACAAAAATACGAAAATTCATTTGTATAAGTTTGCCAACTATAAAAACTATATTTATAAGTTTGTTGTGACAAGATATTTGGGGAAACAAGCACATAAATATGTATGCATATATACCGCAATAATTGCAGTAATATTGCGCATCTACCATATTACATTTCTGAAGGCCTGTTGCTTATACTCAGATGATTAGTTGCCGCAATATTAGGGAAGTTATTTCGAGTGGAGCATGTTTAAAAATATGAAAATATTAACCAATGACTTGGCTTATTTGGGTTGTTGTAATGTTACGCTAAAAGCAGTAAATGAACAGAACGCACACTTTTTAACTGTTTATTTTTTGCTAATTTTGCTCACGGTGTACAGATTACAGAAAGTGGCGTCTTACGAAACCAGTTACTTTATTTTTCGCGATTTTGATAATAAATGACGTTAATGCTGCGAATAAATAAAACAAAATAATAAAAATAAAGTGCCGCGTGTTAAATTGTTGCAACAATAACAACAATATGTCCGAATGCATTTGTTTTTCCTGCCGATAATGCCGGGGCAGCGAAGTCTATGTGGATGTGTGTACATAATTTCTTGTGTTTTTCAGTCGCCACTTGAATTCGCTACTTTTCCTTTTTTTTGTTTGGTTATTCGCAGCATTGGTAAATTGGGAAGGGAATTGAAAAAATCGTACCGTAAAATATGTGACAGGCATGGACGAGAGATAATTGCTCACCGAAATGACAATAACGATGCGGTAAATCCATTTTTTCACGGACTGTATGGCAAGTAGCCCCATCTTGTGTGAACCACAACCTTTTATGTGAACCACATGGTGTGGAGATCACGTGCTTCAGTTTTCGGCATCAAAAACTCATTTATTGTGGCGCGATAGTGTTCGTCATTCACTGTTACATTGGTGCCAGCCTCGTCTTTGAAGAAATATGGGTCGATGATTGCTCCAGCCCATAGGCCGCACCAAACGCTTATTTGTTGTTTTTAATGGATGTAATGGGTGTTATTGCATGGCTTCAAGTTTCTCTTCAGTCCAAATTGACGTAGCCATTAAGTCAAAAACGAGCCCTAATCGTTGGCGTGAGCGCGCAAAGAACTCTTTTCACAGAGCGTCGATTTTCGTAATACAGTTTTACGATTTCTAAACGTTGTTGAACCGTAATTCTTTCGATGTTGAAATGCCAATGAATACTAAAAAAATTATGTATTTAGTTTGACAGTAGTCACGCGTGGTCTGTCAAACAAACCCTATTGCAAAAAGTATCTCCAATCTGATCACCCTATACACTCGTATTCTATGTATGTATGTATGTATAAAAAATATTCCCATCACTTTAGGCAGGCTTCCTGCTCCTATAACATTTAGTAGGCTTTGACTAATTTAGTATTTATTCTCTTATTTGTCTGAACATGCATATATATATATACTTGCATATGGATGTATGTACATACATATATACATAACACAAAGAACGTTAATGTGTACATTCTCTGCATAACATGCACACAAGTGTAATTAAAGCAGAGCATAGAATGTGTACCCAAAAAGAAATTGTCAAAGAAGAAAGTTTACACGTTCGTCGGTAGTATAAAAGGAACAGCGATGACTTTTTAACTATTTGAATACACGATATCCTAAATATTATTGAGTATATCAAGACGAATCTATGCAAGCTGAGATCGATTCAACACAAACATTTTAAATGATTACTGACGAAAATCAGCAGAAGGAAGAAGAAGAAAAGTATACAAATACTTTTACCGGTGAAACATCCCCACCTTATTTCGATTAGCCCTTGGGAAATATTTTTAAGCGTAGTTCGAACATTTTATTTCGTCCGTTATACGGAATGGATGCTGTAAAAGCCACGACGATCAATTTTTTCGGCTAAAATAACGTATTCACATATGAGAAGAAGCAATTATTTATACGCGGAGTTGAATGGAGGGAAATATGGATGGATTACTAAGTCTTAAATAGTTGACAAAATACATGGATTAATACGTTACAATTTAGTTAATTATCATAAAAAATAGTTATTTTTGCTTTACTAAAAAAGTACAAATGCAATAAATTAAAAAAAACCGATATTAAAGTATGCCAGTCAGGTAACGATATGAGATCTAACATAGCAAAGAATTTTTTGAACGGCTAATATTCTCTACCACTACGAGTAGTACTATCTCTACACGGTAGTCCGTATTGTCACCATCACGTGTTAGTTATATAAAAAAAGAAATAATGTAATCCACACAATTCAATAATTATTGCAGAATATATGTATATTAGATGAAAAAACAAAGACTACTTACGTACAAATACCCATAAGAAAAAATCACAACTTTGGCTTTTAGTGAACACTTAATTGCCAAAAACTGAGCCAGCTCTCGCGACTAGGCAAAGAAATTTAAAATGAATAACGGTGGATTTAGGATTTAACTTTTGGTGCTTGAAATAACAGGGTGGTTCTTATCATAAAATTTTATTTTAAATACAGGGTGTGTCACATAAGACCTTCCAAAGTTTAATACGTGCAACTCCTGTAATAACCATTTGTTTTAAAAAGTTTTTTTTTATATAATATATTAAATACATTTTATAGTAATTGAGGTACCTACCCACCTGTATGTGGTATGTATGTATATTGTTGCAGAAATAAATTAGTTGTGGCACGTACTTTTCCAGTAAGAATTATCCAGTAACTCGCCAGCAGCTAATTTTACAGGAATTTAAAATTTTTCACTTTCGGGGAGCCAATTAATAACATTGTACGGATCCATTAGTAAAAACACTTTCAGTTGATTGTGATGAAAAATGCCCTCAGCTGAAATCACACTCATAGCAAGGGATCCTGTCAAAAAATAGCATGAGTGTTTTACTTGTATTTTTGTACAATGACTAATTAAAACTTGCGAGAGCAACTCAAAAACAGTAAAAAATAGAAAATTGCAAAGTATGCTAAAGGGCCGATGTTGAATGTGAACCACACCTAAACGTCAAGTTTTTTTCTGCACTCATTTCAATTTCAGACTAATTCAATTTGAACCATGGAAAGATACACAATCGAGCAACGCGTTAAAGTTATTCAGGCTTATTATGAAAACGGGCATTCATATCAAAATGCATATCGCGCACTTCGTAATTTTTTCGGTCAATTTAATCGTCCAAATGTGCGTACAATCGGAACAATTGTGCAAAACTTTGAGCAATCCGGGTTTGTAGGGATGTGAAAACACCAGTGCATGCTCGTACAGCTCGTACTGCAGAAAATATTGCTGCTGTTCGCGATAGTGTGGTTGAAGAGCCGTCCACCTCAACTCGTCGTCGTGCCCAACAATTGCGCCTCTCACGCTCGTCGTTGATGAACATTATGCATAAAGATCTTAGTAAATATGCATATTTTTTTTAAATTGACTTCTTTCCTTTTAACATTTTTTATTATAGATTTTTTAATGCACTGTCATAATTTAATTTTAATTTTCTCTTCCTTTTCAAAGACTTCGGCATCATGGATTTCTATTACATGCTCTTCTCCCCACCATGCCGTTCCGTGCTCCTTACCGCCAAGAGTCTTGGTATTGAACTTAACAAAAAAGTGTTGGACTTGTTTGCTGGTGAACACTTGACTCCCGAATTCCTGAAGATCAACCCACAACACGTTATTCCCACTTTGGTGGATAATGATTTTGTACTATGGGAATCGCGCCCCATTATGATATACTTGGTAGAACAATATGGCAAGGATGACGCACTGTACCCCAAGTGTCCCAAGAAGCGCGCTATCGTCAACCAGCGTCTCTACTTTGACATGGGCACCTTGTACAAGTCCTTCGCCGACTACCATTATCCTCGGCTCTTTTTTAATAGTGAGGAACCCTTTGATCCCGAACTCTTCAAAAAAATGGAAGCTGCTTTCGATTTATTGAACACTTTCCTGGAAGGCAACAGCTATGTGGCTGGTGATCAATTGACTGTGGCAGACTTGGCTATTCTAACTACGGTTTCCACAATTGATGTTTCGGGCTTCGACATTAGCAAGTATCCCAATGTTGCCAGATGGTACGAAAATGCCAAAAAAGTACCTGGTTGGGAAGAGAGCTGGGAAGGAGCTTTGGCATTCAAAAAATATTTTAAAAATAAATAATATATTAAAATTCAATAAATTAACAGTTTATTCTGAAAAACTGCCATTTTTGCTTATTCTCGATTATTCAATTTTGAACGTTTTGTGACAGTATTGCCAACACATGAGTGCTTGGTAGTGTTTAATGGCATTGCCAATAAAATTTAAATCCAAGTCAAGAGAGGAAGTAAGGTAAATTTGTTTCTTTGAGCACGTTGTCAAAAGATGATCAGTTGAGCAACGGAAGGCTTTCGTGTGGAATTCATCTCTAATTAGTCTTGACATGGATCTGGTCGATACATTTATTTCCCTTGACATGATTTTCTGCTTTCTAAAGAGATTTCTGCGAATTCTTTCGGGACGGCTTTTATGGATGCACTGGTTCGAGCCATGACCACATCTTTTTCTGCCTTAGATTAAAAGAAATTAAGTATTGGTTTATTATTATTATGATTAATACAAGGTGAAGTCCAAAATAAACAAGACTGAGCTAAACGCAATACTGAGAAACGTCAAAGCTTTGTTCTGATAACTTCGAGTTCATTTATTCAAATTAGTCCCCTCTGGCCTCGATACACTGTTTTGCGCGATCTAAATGATTTTCGAAAGAGTGTTTCAGGTCATTGACCGGAATCCGGAATGCCCTTCAGGATGTCGATACAAGCCTTTTGGATGGCCCCTACGGACGCAAAATGTTTTCTTTCATGGCCAAATTCCATTTTCCGAATAAGTAGAGTCACAGGGAGCCATATCAGGCGAATACGGTGAGTGATTGATGGTTAAAATGCGATTTCTAGTTAAAAAATCAGTCACAAGAGGTGAACGATGAGATGGTGCATTATCATGCAATAAGCGCCAGCTTTCTCCTTCGCGGCATTCAGGGCGAATTCGACGAGTGCGATGCAAAAACACTTCAAAACACCAAGATAGAAAATTGCATTAACGGTTTGGCTCGTTGGCACGAACTCCTTGTGAACAATTCCATTGGAATCGTAAAAACAAATGAGCATCGACTTGATTTTAGACTTCTCTGAACGCGATTTTTTGGGTGGTGGCTCATCCGGGGCCTTCCATTCGGCACTTTGGCGATTAGTTTGAGGTTGATGTTGGAAACACCACGTTTCATCACCAGTTACAATATTGTGAAGGAAATCTCGTCTTTTCTCGCCTCTTTAATGAGGTCTCTCGAATGTTGAATTCTCAACAATTTTTAGTCCTCAGTTAACTTGTGTGGAATGAAACGTGCACAGACCTTTCGTAAGTTCAAATGATCAGTTAAAAGGCGATAAATCGATGTGTTTGGAGATATTTAACTCCGATTCCATGACTTTAAGGATGATTTTTGTTCATTTTTTATAAATTTACGAACAATTTCGATGGATTTTTTGCTGATTAGAGATTTTGGGCTGCCCGTATGTTCATTGCCATTTATGTCCTCACAACCATCACTGAAATGTGTAAACCATTAATGAACTCAGGCACGAGATAGACAACCACGCCATAAACTTTTTTCATAAATTCAAATGTTTCGGTAAACGTGTTACAGATTTTAAACAAAATTTGATATTAGCTCTTTGTTCGAAACTCGTTTTTATACCAATGACACAAACATACTTACACTTTAGACGCAATAACTTCGCTTCCATTGACCCGAATGTCACCAAGCTTTTACTCGAAGTCTAGGGGAAGCCAGTAATGTAACTTCCACAGCACTAACTCATTAAAAAGATGGCGCCATCAAAAACATTAAGACGCTAGTCTTGTTTATTTTGGACTTCGCCTTGTATTACGTCTGTGACGGGTAAACAGTAAAAATATGTTACAAGTCTTTGGGTTTCAACCATGGCTCAAACAACTGCAACAAAAAGTTAAGGTGTAGCAAATAGATGAGAGAATACAAGTCCGAGAGTTGCACTAAGAGTAGCTAAAAGCAAATCTGTGGTAACTGCTGTGGTGCTAACAAAGATTGAGGACTGAATCTAGGCACTGAACTCAACACATTTATTCGGGAGTGTTCGGTCTGCATTAGATGACTTAGGCTTGAAAAACAAAGGATAGGATGTTAGCAGCTAAGATCAAATAGAGAGCAAAACGGCGAGTTCCAGAGCTGCAATGAGAAGGACTAGTTTCCATGCCGATCCTCGCCCGTGTTCTTCACTGATCAAACAGCATCTCTTCACCTTTTCTATTTCAGAAAATAATGAACTCGTGATATTCCTGTGAATCGAGTATGTAAATAGTTGCATGGAAGATATACAGGGTCGCCCATATTCGACGGACCCTTTGACTCTTTGGGCCCATTCCAATCGACGAGGCCTGTCCGCAGGCAACAATCTTTGCGTCAATTGAATCTTATACGGGAATAAATGCAAATCAATGCGGATAATTTGTTGTAAAGTGGTCCGAGCAATGCCCAACTGCTGAGAACGGCGATTTTGGGATGTCTTGGCGCCGCCGTGGCCGGTTTTGATTTGGCCTCTTTGGATTAGAAAGAGCATCACCAGTCGAACACCTTTCGTGCAAACGTTTAATGATGTTCTTAGAAGGCGCACTTTTCACATTATTTAATTTTTTATATGCACTTTGAGTTTTCACAATTGACTTCTTTTGTTGAATGTAAATTTCAACAATTAGGAAGCCCTCGCGTGGCGTGTACTGTTCCATGGTAAAAATCTGCTTGGACTCACGCTTCCAACGCGGTATGTCATTAAGCGATCTGACGTCTCTGTCGAAAGATACAGGGTTGCCAGATGGGTCCGTCGACTATTGGCAACCCTGTATATGTATGCACAATGTGAAATAATATGTCTTCATAGCAAATTATGAAATTTGAATTTTTTAATGCACTGTTATGATTTAATTTTAATTTTTTCTTTCTTTTCAATAGATCGAAGACTTCGGCATCATGGATTTCTATTACATGCTCGACTCCCCACCATGCCGTTCCGTGCTCCTCACCGCCAAGAGTCTTGGTATTGAACTTAATAAAAAAGTGTTAGATTTGTTTGCTGATGAACACTTGACTCCCGAATTCCTGAAGATCAACCCACAACACGTTATTCCCACTTTGGTGGATAATGATTTTGTACTATGGGAATCGCGCCCCATTATGATATACTTGGTAGAACAATATGGCAAGGATGACGCACTGTACCCCAAGTGTCCCAAGAAGCAAGCTATTGTCAACCAGCGTCTATACTTTGACATGGGCACCCTGTACAAGTCCTTCGCCGACTACTATTATCCTCGGCTCTTTTTTAATAGTGAGGAACCCTTTGATCCCGAACTCTTCAAAAAAATGGAAGCTGCTTTCGATTTATTGAACACTTTCCTGGAAGGCAACAGCTATGTGGCTGGTGATCAATTGACTGTGGCAGATTTTTCTATTCTAACTACGGTTTCCACATTCGATGTTTCGGGCTTCGACATTAGCAAGTATCCCAATGTTGCCAGATGGTACGAAAATGCCAAAAAAGTACCTGGTTGGGAAGAGAGCTGGGAAGGAGCTTTGGAATTCAAAAAATATTTTAAAAATAAATAATGTATTACAATTTTATAAATTATCTGTTTGTTCTAAAAATCTGCCATTTCTGCTTATTCTCGATTATTCAATTTTGACCGTTTTGTGACAGTATTGCCAACACATGAGTGCTTGGTAGAGTTTAACGGCATTGCCAATAAAATTTAAATCCAAGTCAAGAAAGGAAGTGAGGTAAATTTGTTTTATTTGACTAAGAATAAGGAATTAGCTTGTGATGGTATTGTGATTCCATTCTTAAAAAGTTTTCTCAAGAAAAAAGCTTAAAAACTTCCACACAGCGTGGTGAAAAGTTTTGTTTTGTTGATGGCAGTGTGTGTACGTATGTATATATAAGTGAATATGTATGTTAAGGCAACATTTAAGACCCGTCTACATACGACTTTGGCGTTGCGTTGCTGCTAGTGTGCATTACAGAATTCTCGTAATAAGATAATGCCCGCCCTCGCAACATTGGCTACATATGCACATATAGTACATACATATATACATACGCAGACTAATCTCATCAGTGTTAAGCCGACTCCGAGCGGCAGATATTTTTTATTAGGAGCTTTTTCATGACAGAAGTACACTCGACGGTTTGCCATTGCCTGCACCGATATTAGAAGAAACTTTTTCTTCATTTTGGTGTTTCATGTACATATAGAGATTTGAACATATGCAATTCCGAATGGGAGTCATGCATCAAGCCATTCGACTACGGCGGATGAACTTAAATCATTCATCGTTGGTATATATTTTTTATTTTATAATTTGTGCACAATTTTTTTTATTAATTTGACAATTTTAATTGATGTTTTTTACCTAAATCCGTTGGAATGTTTTGAACCCTTAGTGGGACTTTTTATCTAGGATGCGAGGATATACCACCTTCGTCAAAAAGTTCCCAAAACAACCACCAAGTGACTCTCTAAGTCAACTGATTAGAGTTCTGCTTTTTTTGTTGTGCTGCCACATCTGTGATTTGCATTCCTACTAAAATTGTATTGCCATTTGGCAAAGTTACGCCATCTTGAGTAAATCTACCTCTGTACGTGTTTTCGATTTTTTACAGTTTGAAAAATGAATTTGAATTTGCAACAACCAGTTTATATTAAGTTTTGTGTGAAAATGAATTCAGTGGAGCGAAAACCACAGAAATGTTGGAAAACTGTTTCGATAACGATACTCTGATGAAAACCTCTGGAATAAACGCTTCAGAATAACATAGATCGTTAGCCCCTCGAGGACGACGAACGTAGTACCAGGCCGTCGACTTCGGAAACGAATAAAATATGATGAAAGCATCAACAAAGCGAAAGAAAAGTTGATCAATAACCGCAAATTAGCCATCATAGAGCTGGCAGAGGACTTGTAAATCTGTTCAGGTCATTGTAAAGGGTTTTCCAATAAAAGGTGTTATTTTGATAAAAGATCAATGGTTTCGTTGCTTGTGCGGCACGTAGCGCCGTCTTATTGAAAATAAACGTTGTCCAGATCAATACCACCCAATTCCGGCCATAAAAAATCATTAATCATCTCTCGATAGCGCAATCCATTCAACGTAACTGTTGCTCCAGCTTCATTTTCGAAAAAGTAAGATCCAATGACTCCGCCGGACCATAAACCACACCAAACAGTCCCACGTTGAGGATAGAAAGGCTTTTCAGCAATAACTCTTGCATTTTCTGAGCCCCAGACCCGACAATTTTGCAAGATGCTTTTTCGATGGAATTCCGGATTATTTTCATGCATTTCAACGACCCAATCAGCAATGATACGACGTTGTTGATGACCGGCCGACTTGAGTTCTTGTGTTAACTCGACTTTATAAGCCATAAGACCCAAATCTTTATGCAAAATACGGTGTAATGACGTGTGTGGAATCCCTAATTCCAAAGAACGGCAAGGAATTTAATGATTTCAGTGTGTTATTTAAGGGTGTATCGTTCCATTTTTATTAATGGCGTACTTATTATTTGTCAAATATCAAAAAATTACAGCTTCAAAAGTGACATCTACCGAAATAGCGGGTTATTCAAAATAACACCTGTTATTGGAAAACCTTTTAGTTAATGATTTGGGTTTGCGCCGTGTTGCTGCAAAGTTGGTCCCAAAGAACCAAAAAAAAAGACCACGTTGACTTCGCCACACTTCCAAGGCTGATTCCCACCCACCATTCAGTTAGCCTCGAATACCATCCAACAGCCATCGAGTTCAATTAATTTTTTTCTATTCTGCATTCTTTTCTGTGTCGGAAGGAAGTAATGGAAAAATGGAAGACAGCTTTCATGGCTATACCGAAAATAGAGTTCCAGAAATATTTCGATGGCCGAATTAAGCGCTGGCATTTTGAAGACGATAATATTACTTTTGAGGAATAAATTTGTATTCTAAATTTTCTGAATATATTCCGGGAATTTTTTTATCAAGATGTATACTATATGCTTCCAACACTAAACGGTCTTCACACACAAAAGTTCTCGTTATCTGCATTCGCAATTGCTTTTTTTGTGCATTTTTACGTAGGCATAATTATACCACGGATTTAGATTATCACAACGCGCTTAATAATGAGAAATTCTATAAATAATTTTCTACAAACTATTTTTTATAACATTTGATGTAAAATCTTTAAAGCCTTTTTGATATTTTAGTGCTGGTTTTTCAGAACTAAATACAAGCGTAATGCGCAAAATTGGTTAGCTCATATATAATTTACATAAAAAGAGTTATATGTGCCTAAAATTGGTTTTTTTATATAACTTAATCATTTTTCATAGTGGGAAATATTCTAAAAAGCTATTTTTAATCAGGTATTTATTGCAAAAAGCATGCAAGTAATTACCCGTTTAATAGATAAAAAGGGTAAAAACTGCTTATATTTTTATATTTACCCCTTTTAAAAAATCTGTTAGGCAAACACTTCTATTGAGGCAGTGTCAGATCTTCCGTACTGTTATTATTACTTGACCTGCATAATTTCACCAAACTGCGTTTGCTTCAGTTTACCTAATAATTTCGTAATCATGTGAGCTTTTTAAAATAAAATAAAAAAATTTATAAAATAAAATAAATTCTTATCACGCCTATGACAATAATAGTCGACCGGGTGTGTGCTTACGAACCATATGGGATCGTTGCTAAGCTCAATAAGCACACCTATCATATTCTTACTTCTTTCCCGCTCTCCCAATCTCTCTTAGTTAAACACTTCACAGATTTATTAGGAAAAAATACTAATCTTATAAAGAAGAGAAATTGTTCAGAACCAGTCGTTTTTATGTTTAAATACGCACATTTATATGTATGTTCAATTCACCAATACTTTGTAATGTATATTTGCACATAATGCAACAGGTCTTTGATTGACTACAAGACAAAGTTACTGCAAACTACCATTAAAAAAGTCGTTGACTACATGGTAATGGTTAGAATACAAGGCCGGTCAATGATCACCTCCCCCAAGTTGTTTGGGATTTATTGTACATTTTATAATTTTTATCATGCCCGCCTGCGGTCACAAATAACTAACATTTGTGTAAATAACTGCACTTGTAGTTTTAATTATGATATTGACTGTGTTACATTGTCATTATTTACTTCTCAATTGTATAGATAAGAGAATACATGGCATACATATGTAAATATGTGCATTAAGGAGGTTCACCACTTAGAGAAAAAAAAATATGGCAAGAAATCAATGTACTATAATATATAAAACAGAGTACGCTGGGATTCTAAGTATCATAATACAATGCATGGCCGAAGTTACGATATTGAAGGAAGACATCTTTTCCAAACACTTGTATCCAGTTGAAATATATTTTATATATCTAGTAGAATAAGTTCTTCAAAAAATATAACCGCTGATAGCGCTGTAGTCAAGATATTACGAAGAACATTCTTTGTAGCCAAGATATTACGAATAAACGTATTTATAGTTTTTTTGTTTTATTGTTTCATACAGAATATGTTTAAGGGGGGCAGGTGCTCCAGACAACGAGTTTTTCAATAATTTTTTGCAAAAAACTCAGAGTATTTGTTATCTTTAAATAAATTACATATTAATATTCATGCTTAAGTGAATTTACAAAAAAAACGTTAAAATAAAAAAAAAAGCAAAGTGGCGGTGTTAGAGCTGCTTAAACGTGGCTCCTTTACTTTGCGCCGTGGAATATAGAGCCTCATCATTAAAATAAGTTATTCTACCTATTTTTAACGAAAAAAAACATGAAAATTTTAAATGAAAAAGAGAAAACTTACACTTGTTTTTTATAAACAAATTGATCACAACAATATTTTTAGTTGATATAAAAATTGAGGTACATGCAAAGGCCAATGTGTTAAAGAATATCCCTGTAAAATTTTAAGTTGATGTTTTAATTACTGTTTTCGAGTTCATACACTAGTTTAAATACTTAGGCGTAGTGCTCAGCATAAATAAGGATATGTCCTTATCTATACAAGACCGTATTCAGGCAGCTAACAGAGCATATTTTGGCCATATCAAACTTGTGAAGTCTTGATTGATATCAAAGGAACAAAAACTACAGATGTATAAATCTGCAATAAGACAAGTCCTCACCTACGGGTGTGAAACATAGGTCCTTAAAGTTAATGACGTGAATTTACTGATGCGATTCGAAAGAAATTTTTTTAGAAGAACATTCGGCCCTATACAATTTGAAGACGGTACATACCGTGTACGGTATAACCACGAGCTCAGTGTTTTAATCGCTGGAGGAGTTGTAATGCGGTTTACGGTGGTATTGATATTTGATGAAAACCCTGAAGGACCAAGAAGGAGAGGCCGGAAAAGGAGACGATGAAAATCTCACAACATAGAGCGAAAGCGGACTGTCGAGATGAATGGAGGCGTATTGTAGAGGGGGCAATGTTCCACGACTGTAACGCCAAGATGATGATGATCTTGATTTCTTTTTGAGTTATATTCGACAGCGCGAAAAACACGTATCTCACCACTTCACTGGCTTTATATGGACCTTTTAGACTTTCTATTAATCTTACAACTTTGAAAAGATATTATTTAGATTGTAAATGAATTTTTATAGCAAAAAAAAAAAAAATTAATTAGAGTGTTGGAGGAGCTGCTCCCCTTAAGCTGCTTAACCCCTCCGCTACAAGCTTTTTACGGGTAGCTTTAAAAACTAACTTCTTTCAATTCTTATTTATTGACCCTAGGAATATCAATCTCTATTCGATTTAAAAAAAATGTTGTTCTTAACTTTGTTTTGGAATCCATATTGATAGAAATTTGGTGTATTGTAAAGAAAAATGATTGTTTTATATTTCAATTTTTATTTCTTTCAATGGTTGAAGTACATGAAAATTCACCTTTTTCAATAAATAAAACGTAAATACATATATGTATACGAAATAAAAATTATATACTTCAAATTTATATAAATTGAAATAAATAAACACAAAAACGATACTTAGAATAAAAAAGAAGGAAAAAAAAATAAAAGAAGTTGTCTTACCAAAATGCTATTCATTTGATATATGTATTATATGTAGGTACAAGTATATTTAGCGAAAGTTCTTGAAGGAATTTCTTGATCCATTAAAAGCATCGCATGTGGAGCCCTTGTATCCCTTACATCCTTGGATTTTGCATCTACCTTTACCCTCCGTGTGCTTCGGCGTATGTTGCTTTCCGCCATATGAAATAGTAGTCGATGGTGTGGCTTTACGTCTTTTCCCGGAGTTCGGTGGACTGATTGGGATATCTTCATTTAAAGATAGTGTTGGGCGTCCCCGTATACGAAAATATGCCTGTTAATTTGATCGATCTACATATTAGTCCATTTGCAATTCGAAAGCTCAATAGGTTCATATATTTATTTTTTTGCCCATTGTTTTCGTGATCCGTTCTACAAAATGTTATATTCTAGCCACGAATTGTATACTACTAAATAAATAAATTGGTCAAATATCTTCAGAGACCACTTTTAAGATCGTATACAAATTTTGAACAAGGAGAGCAGAAAATGCTTGACTGTTCTATTTGAATTTTTTTCCATCAGCTAGTGGTAGCAGAGTAAGAGGAAGGCATCCTCTGCGTTGGAAAGATCAGGTAGAGAAGAACTTGGGTTCACTTGGTGCGTCCAACTGACACCGACTATCACAAACAAGAAACGACTTAGTCAAACTCGGTCAAAATCGCATAAGCGGTTATCGCGACAATCAAGAATAGGAAGATCGAACTAAACTACTAAACTACGATTCCTATGAATATCTCGACACCAGAACTATCTACCTAGTAGATCTGAATAAACTAAGACTATTTTTTTCAAGCACACTTCTTTTTGTAATTAATATATGTACATGTATTCGGGGGCCAAAGCGGCCTATATAAAATATTTTTTGGAATACATGCATATATTGATAACAGCCTAGCTGGAATAGCTTCTTTTTCAAGAGTATTTCTTTTTACGCTTTCAATTTTGTCTGTATCTGAACAATTTTAGATATCTACGTTTACAATAATCCTGCCTTTGTTGGTCCATGCATCCATTCGGACGACATGACCCAGCCAAGAAAGCTCTTTCTTTATTCGCTGCGCTAAAATCTAACGTGTAAAGGTCTAAAAACCTTCCACAGAATCTTTCTCTCAAACACTCCAAGGGACGCCTTATCGGATATTGTCATCGTCCAACCTTCTGCGCCATACGTCAGGACGGGCATGATGAGAGCCTTATAGAGCGTTAGTTTTGTTCGTCGCGAGAGGGCTTTTGTTGGGAAAAGTGATTCTCCGTTGGATTTCAGGTTGACATTGTTATCGGTGTTAATGTTGGCTCCTAGATAAATGAAGTCTCTTAGAACCTCGAAATCATAACTATCAACAGTGACGTGGGTCCCGATACGCGAGTTTGCTTGATGATAGGAGATACTTCGTTTTGTCCTCGTTCACCACCAGACTCATTCGCTTTGCTTCTTTATCCAGTTTGGAAAATGCAGAACTATTGATCTAACAGAACTAAGTCCGATCAGGGGTTTGTTTTGAATGTTTCATTCCAAAGAATTGCAAAATTTTCCGATTCCGTTCTCACTTGGGAGAGTGAGTAAGTGGTGTGATACCGCCTTTAGTAAGGCGATATAAATTCATAAAATGTCTTCGGGCATAGTCTGAATTATAATACTAAGAAGTACAAAATTACGTTTATAATGAACGAATTTCAGATTTTTGTGCAGACTTTTCGCACTCTACAAGTAGCACTAAGATGCCTAATGGAAAAGGTTAATGGGATTTAGGTTGGAGCACTGCCCTATGTTGTCTAAGAAATGAGCACCCAGTGATCTTAATCGTCTAGCTGTCAAGCTCGGACATTTACAGATAAAGTGCTCAACAGTCTCCTTCTCTGAAAGGCTACCACAACTTCTACAATCAAGATTAAATGGGAATCCTAGCTTTTCCGCATATGTGCCAATTGCCCAATGACTGGTAAAAATAGCCTCAAGGAAATTAAATGATGGGAAGACTCCAGAATTTTCTGTGTTCTGCGTCTGTTGTACTGTGGACAAAGGGTTTTCGAAATACCGCTCGAAGATATCAAGCTCCATCTGTGCGCTTTTCTAAGAAATAAGTTTTGCAATTCCCCTTTAACAGCAGTCAAGGAGGTGCCGATTTTTGGGTTAGAAGACCTCTGAGACCAATTGGTGACAAGCTCATCAGCAATTTCCCTCTATGTTCCTATGTACTGGAACCCATATCAGAGAAATGTTAACTGAATACCCAAAAGATTTGCTCTTCTCCTTATAGGAGTTGACCAGTTTGCTTGCTCGCTTCTGCGTTCCCTAGGTATTCTGTATGCCTGCAGGATCGCAAAGACAGACGAAAAACACTAGCATTCAGCAGTTTAAAGGAAATATATATGTACATTGGCTGATTTAGAGAAAACCCCTGCCCCGACTTCCGATTCCATCAGTGAAGATAGCGGTACCTGCAGGCGCAAAAGCAATAGAAACCCAATTGCGTAGTCGGAGAGAGACAATTATAAATTCTTATTCAGTTCGTAGGTATCACTATGGAATCAATTAGCATAGCCCCACCTACTACATATAGGTATGTATAAGGCAATCAATTGTGTTAAGTTAAAATTTGAAATGTGTTACTCTACAAAAAAGAAAAAATGTTTTCACAGACTTAGAGAAGACCGATTGACCGCGTGTTGTTTTAAGAACATAAGGAAAATTTTAGTTAGACAAAAATTTTTTAGCTCCGGTTGTGTTACGCTGAATGTGAAACATTTTGTGGGTGAAGCCGCCATAAACATTTAGTTTTATATTATAAATATGATCCACCCTAATGTGCGTGCCTATTTGCAAAGTGTACTTAATAATTTATTCCGCCAGGCGGGTGCTTGAATTGATAAAGCTATTTATTTTATGAATGTGTATGTATTTACAAGTACAGTTATAATGGATAGTCGTATAGGTATGTAAAAACACTATTGTGACATATGTATGTACATAGCTGCTGATTAATTTTAATTTTAGCACTTTGCGGCTGTTGGTAGCTGTGAGCGTTAAACATATACTCGTATGTAAATAATTGATAGACGCTAAAGTAAGTAAGATTAGTAAACTATTTTTAATAATTAACTATAATTTAAGCAAGAAAATATATACCGGTATAAAAATTTGCTTGAAGGCCATATGGCTGTCTCAATGGATTGCAACTCCTCTTGGTTATTTTCAGGTGTTGATAATAAGCTAAGCCACTTTGACATGCTCGTAAAATATTTGTTTGAGAACATGTCCCTATTCGAAATATTGTGTTGGGGTATAAGTTTATAGCGTTTTTATATTTTCTTTTATTTTACAATTATTTGTTTCTTGTTTGGGGCAATGAATACTTAATTCGATAGAATTCTTTCAGCTCTACAAAACGATGTTAATTGTATTTTTGAGTTATTTAACTTTTTATTAGTTTTAAGGCTTAGAAATGGAATACCCAGTAGGCAATAATCAACATTCGGCACCTGCTCATCTTTGCTTTTCATCCAGGTCAAAAAGCTTCCGAAGTAGCCCGGAACATTTGCTACGGTGAAGGAGGAGGTGTCATAGGCGAATCTATAGCACGGAAATGGTTTGCAAAGTTCAAAAATGGCGACTTTGACGCCGATGACACGTCCCCCAGCGGAAGGCCTTCTGAATTCGATGAAGAACGACTCAAACACTTCGCTAAACCGGTCGTGTATTGGAGGAAAAATGAACTGCGATCTTAAATCACCACTCAGTCACCTTCATTCAATTAGATTTACCGAAAAGTTGGGTGCCTGGAAGCCTCACGAGCTCAACGAAAAAAAACGAAGAAAGTCGCCTTCAAATTGCTTCTCAGCATTTCGTCCGCCTTCGAGCAACACGCGGTCATAAACAGCGCTTTTTGTACCTAATAATCTCGAGACATTAGAAATGGTGCCTATACGAGTATATAAGTAGTATGACGCGTTTACTGTGCTCCGCAGGAGTGCATTTTACAGACATTGGATAGAGACGTTTAGCTAGAGCATCCCAGGATTGTATACCGTAAGTTCAAACCGGTCTTAGTGCTTGTTGGTAAATAAGTAATTTGTTGTGGATTGATAAGTTAGAGAGCCTACTAATGAAGAAATATAGCTCATTTAATTTCAAGTCAAGCTCTTCTCGTTCTTTCTTAAAATGAGCTTTCCAGTGTAGTTTGACCACAAGTGTTATGCCCAGATATTTGACCTCGTCGATGTTTGGGATCATCGACGCATCGATGAAGATTGACTTGTAAGTAGCGTTTTAGGAAGGTACTATGTATGTATGTATATGTGCTGTCTTGCTTTTTTCAGTTTTATTCTCCATTTCGTAGCTCATGTGGCAACAATGTTAATAGCTTCTTTAAGCTTATTCGTTGCGTTTTCGACTGTGTTATCGACTGCAGGTATGGCAGTGTCATTCGCAAATGTTGCAGGTCGAGGGTATACAGCAAATATAATGTTTTCCTGTGAAACGCCTATGTTTATATTTTTTAAAGACAAATATGCATTTTCGTGTTTTACGCAAAAGTAACTATCATCCTTACATCGGCAGGCAGTGGCAAACCTCCGAGTGTATTTCTGCCTTGAGAAAGCTTCTCATAAAAAATATCTGCCGTTCGGAGTCGGCTTGAAACTTTAGGTCCCTCCATTAAACAATATCAAGACGTAGGCCACAAATAGGAGGCGGAGCTCGGCATATACATAACTATCATTGAGATATGACGAGAGCACCTCGCAGTCTATGGACTTGAGCTTTTCGAAGTGTCCTTTGTGCCATACTTTCTCAAAAGCTTGCGATATGTACATCAAGAAAAGGACTCAACACTTTTTTTTCATAACACTTACTATGTTGCTTACCGCTCTGTATATTTGATGGAACGTGGAATGATGTTTTCTGAAACCAAATTGGTTATTGGGAATCTGACGTTTGTTTTCAATGACCGATTGCATACGATTTGCAAGCATTTTTTTAAACTGCGACATTACTGATAACGGGGATATTCGCCTGTAGGAGGACACTTCGTTGAGTGATTTATAAGGCTTAGGTATCATGGCAACTTCGGCGAATTTCTAAGTAAACTGGTCAAATATACTCGTAGAATGCAATTTTTTGGCAGATTACGAAGTATTTCAGCTGTGATTAATGCAAATCCAGATTACTTTTTAAGCTTCATTTTGCAGATTTCTTCGGGTGTCCCTGGAATAATACATTCATTGTACTCAGGGCAGTTTCCAATAGATGGCATCATTAGGGCTAGAGGTTTTTTCCAAACGTTCAGCAAATAGATTCGCTGTTTGCTCTCTCTCTCTCATATCAGCTCAGTTTCTCTCGTCAATTTTAACAGAAGCGCTGTATCAAATCGGTCTATTGAAAAATGATGCTTTCCATAAAGCCTCATTCAAGTTCAACACTATTTGATTGCATATTGGATATACACTTCTCAAAGACTTTTGATAGTGCCTTTAAAACAGTGATGGGTCTATAATTTAAAACGGACTCATAAAGATTACTTTCGGGAATTTAAACAATTTTTGCCATTTACCATTGGTATGGAGTGATATAGGAGGTTATGACACAATTTATTACTTGTGTAATCGAAAGAAGCTCGTAAGGGAGAATTAGTTTTGAAAAGCGCAAGCTAAGACCATCCTGATAATAAATATAAAAAATATTTGGTTTTATGGCATAGACGCACTTTACAAGTTCAACTACAGCAGCAGCATCAAAGATAAATTCATTAGTAGATAACAGTTTGATCAATCGTACATGATGAAATATTTATTTATTTTATATTACTCCTATAAAATATAAGTTCATCTCATTGGCATCAACAGTACGGGGTTTCTTCCCCTTAGTGCAGATTTAAATTGAATTTACATTTTTTCACAAAACCTTGGAGGGAACGTTAAAATTAAATTTAGTTTCAAGACACCCCTTTTATGACCTTTTATGATGTACCTAGGCTTGTGGTTATTTCATTTCTTCAGTTTTTATATAGTGGTTCCAATGATCACCAGTGGTATTCCGCTTCTAGTATTAGTAAACCGTATTTCGCTTTTTTTAGGCTTTGGGTGGTTTTAGTGCACCATGGTTTTTCTTCGCTAAAAATATTAGGTTGGGGAATAAGTTCGTAGTGTTTTTACCGAAGACTATTATTTCAAGAAAAAACAATAATTATATCAATAAATTAATCAATTATATATTCGCCGTTGCTGTTTGCAGCCTCTTCTCTCCTCTCCACCAATTTATTGATGCCATTTCGCCAAAAATCGCCTAGTCTGGTGTTAAAGAAGTTGTTATCGAAAGTAGTGATGAATGGTTTGACACGGAGTGGAAAATATGGTAATTGGTCGGTGTAAGGTCCAGAGAATACGGCGGATGCTGAAGGTCCTCCCAATGGTTTGACCATTTTGATCAGGTCTTTTCAGTCGAGTATTCTCATTCACGCGGTGTAACTGGGAAATGTCGAGCCCCGCATTGGCATTCTTTTCGAGCATTTCCCGGTGAACCATGCGCTCTCAGTCCCACCAAACAAATATCATGATCTTTTTTGGATGAAGATCCGGCTTGACTCTCGGCTTTGGCGTATCTCTTGGGACCACCTACTCCTTTCTTTGCTTCATATTGATGAATTCGTAGAAGGAATAACGACCTTCAAAAGACAGAACATTACATCAAATATATAAAAACGACTAGATGCTTCAAAACGGTAGTCATAAACCTCTTTACGTGGTAACCTCTTTCACCCCCTCCTTTTGCTGTTTGCCTCTTTTTTAGTAACGGGTGATTTTTTAGCTATTATCTTTTTAAACAGTTGGTTTAAACAGCTGACGCACGTTTCAAGTTTTGTTTCACTGCCAAACATCTTCAGTTTGGTCTATAATTTAACCATGAATCGTTTTACAAACGAACAACGCATGCAAATCATTGAATTTTATTATAAAAATGCGTGTTCTGTTAAGAAAGTTTATGGCGCGCTTCTTCCATTTTATGGTCCGTTTAATCGACCCACTGAAGCGGCTATTCGAGCTATTGTGACTAAATTTAGAACCAAATTTACATTATTGGTCATCAAACCACCCACACGCATACGTAGAGTGCGAACTGAAGAAAATATCGCAGCTGTATCGGCCAGTGTTAATGATGACCATCAATTACCGATTCGTCGCCGTTCGCAGCAATTGGGCCTCTGTTACTCAACAACATGGAAAATTTTGCGAAAGGATTTAGGTGTGAAGCCTTTCAAAATACAGCTTGTGCAAGAATTGAAGCCGAACGACCTACCGGAATGCAGAATTTTTGGTGAATGGGCTCACGGAAATTTTTTTATCGAAAAATTGTGTTCAGCGACGAAGCTCATTTTTGGATCAATGGGTACGTAAATAAACAGAATTATCTATTTTGGAGTGAAGATCAGCCAGAAGAATAGCAAGAGCTACCAATGTATCCAGATAAGGTCACAGTTTGGTGCGGTTTATGGGCTGGAGGTATCATTGAACCGTACTTCTTCAAAGATGCTGCGAATCGTAACGTAACTGTGAATGGTGAGTGCTACCGTGAAATGATATCCAACTTTTTTTGCCCAAAATGCGAGAGCTTGACTTGCATGACATGTGGTGTGGACTTGTTGAGAGGCGAGTTCGGTGAACATTTTATTTCACGTTCGGGACCTGTCAATTGGCCACCCAGATCGTGCGATATAACGCCTTTAGATTATTTTTTGTGGCGCTATACCTGCTTTTTTGGCATTGGAAGACAGCATTAAAGCATTTATATGCGAGATACCGGCCGAAACATTGAAAAGAGTATGCCAAAATTGGACCATCCGACCATTTGAAGTGCAGTCGCGGTTAACATTTGCGTGAAATAATCTTCAAATATTAAATTATATGGATTTAAATAAAAATTGCATGCATTTTTTTGAATTTTACGTGTTTTTTTTAACTTTCCTATAGCTCTTAAAAAGTCACCCTTTATATTTCTTAAGCTATACTTTTGTAAATGCTATATTAAGTTAAGTTTTGCAATTCAATTGTCAAATATGTACTCATACATTGAAAAGTTTTCATGTTTGACCCCACTTTCTGAAATAAATAAATTAATTAATTACAAAAACAAACTAAGTATGAGGTTTTCTCCAGAAATAAGGTGATTTTTTATTCTTCATAATTTATTTATTGGTCTCCTATTTTGGAGTGAGTGCAGTATTTGAGGCATGGGTACGATATTATTTTAGGAAAAAAAATCGCGATTATTTAACCAATTTTTTCAATAGCAACAAATTGCCGAGCGCGCCAAAACAAATATGCCACACAGTTAAAACTGTAAACAATTGTCAAAAACAAACACAAAAAAACCCGGCAAATGTATTAACTCTGAGTCATAAGTTACAAAAATTGACTCATAAAACGCTATACAGGCATAGTAACATTTAAAAAATTAAAAACCTTTTCAAAAACAGAGTACCACTCTCTCTCGTAACATCGACATATCGAATTGACCATGAGAAAACCAGTTACACTTCAATCCACTGCAGGTACTTTTAATGTTTGTCCTTGAGATTTGTTGATAGCCATAGCGAAAACCAGTTTAATGGGAAATGGAAGTCACTTGAACTGGCGAAGCAAATCTGTTTGTAATAATAGTTATTCTAGGTATAAATACTAATACACCCAGTTGTAATCTTACAGACGGCAGACGGCATCATCCGCAACTGTAAAATTTTAAAACTCTAAAATTTTTATGAACGCAATTGTTCAGGCGACAGCATCACATTTGACTGCAGGACAGCAATTGTCGATGTCGCCATAATCGATCTATGTACAGTCAAACTTCCATAACTCGAACTTCTATACCACGAATTACTTTATAAGTCGAATAAGAATTTTGACGTATGATTCTCTAATTCGAATTATTTAGGGGAAATCCCATGCATTTATGTAGTTGTTTAGTTTTTTTTTAATGTGCTCCGGGAAGTATCATACTTATGCATGTTTTTTTCCATTTGACGTTTGTTATTTATGCAATGTTTGTTAATCAGTTTTAATAGCAGGTTTTCCCACAGCCGACGACATTATTAAGCACCACAGCAGTAGATTCGAATTTGAGCCGAAAGGAAAGTGATGATGAGGGTTCAGTGGAGAAAATTATTTATATTTGCAAACGAGTAGCACTACCACGATTGGCGGTCTCTATAAGGCTTTGAATACACTAGAATCTCTTTCCAATGGAAACTCCAAAAGAAAATTAGGTTTTCAGTCATTCTTTAAAAACAAAAAACATAATAATATTCCTTAACTCGAAGTCCCCATAAGTCGAACATTTTCTTTGAATAATGGTAGTACCAGTCTTAGAAGTTTGTCTGTATATTTAATTTGACTGTCGACAATTAGCAGATGTAGTGTTGCCAATTGAAAATCGATTATTTTTTTAATATTCGAATAATTTTTCTTTTTTAATTTTTAGAATGAAATATAATATATTAAAAAATAAAATTGGGCGAAAACAATTATAATTTGTTGATGCAAATTTAAATATAAATTTGGTAAATATTTTTTTAAGTATATATTATCCTAAATACTATTAATCATCCAACTTTGTTTTTGAATAACTTCTTTACTTAATAAAACAATAAATGGCTTTGAAAGATGGAAATCTTTATTTTAACATTTATGCGCTTCATTGCTTGTCTGTTTGTATTTTGCAGCTGTCTAGTCAAACATGATTGAAGCCGGACACTATTTGCAAAAATTATAAATTTACCGATAGGCTGATAAATTTGTGAAAGCAGTACGGTGAAGTGGGTCTTTACGGTAAAGAAAGATAAGAATGGTTTTGTAGATGTAGAATACGCTCGCAGCAGAGTATGGATTTCATCTCCATCAGATGGATGTATCTACCATATATCTAAACAGTGATTTATGTGATGAGATATACATGAATCAGCCCGAGATGTTCATTGACAAACATTTTCCTGATAAATGTCTGAAATTAAAAAAAGCGCTGTACGGATTAAAACAGTCCGGGCTTCAATAGAATATGCGATTAGACGAAATATTAAAGAAAATTGGATTTAGACCTTGTGAAATAGGAACCGTGTGTATACGTAAAACACTTCAATGGCCACATCAACATAATTGCGGCTTATGTTGATGATTTGCTTGTGGGTGGTTTCGATTATAAGCAACTGAATGATATTAAAGATAGTATTTCACAACAACTTGAGGTAGTTGACAAAGGTCCGGTGCATCATTTTCTCAGTATAGAAGTTGATCGCGATGGCAAAACAGGCTCAATATCGATTGGGCAAAAGGTACATATAAAAAAGATTTTAAATGATTTCGGAATGAATGACTGTCGACCAATTGCAATTCCTTTGGATGCTGGACATCAAGTGCACTGCGATGATATTCTCTGTAAAAGGGCTGATCAGATACAATACCAATCATTCATTGGGTCATTAATGTACTTGGCATGTGCACACGGCCGGACATTTTGCACTCAGTGTGTAAATTGGCGCAGAGAAATAACGATCCACATACTGAATATTTGGCAACAGCCAAACGAATATTACGATACTTGAATGCAACAAAAGATAAGAAGCTTAGGTATCAGCGAACGGGTAAAAACATCGAATGCTTTGTTGATGCGGACTGGGGCGGAGACAGTAGCGATCGAAAATCTTATACGGGGTATGCATTTATGCTGGCTGGTGGTGTTTTTTCATATGAGTCAAAGAAACAGGCAATGGTAGCCCACTGAGGCAGCACTGAGGCCGAATATACCTATGGCACTTACATCTGCAGTTAAAAAGGCAATTTATTTGAGACAATTTTTGAATGAAATGAATTTTATGTGTCCCAAAGCAATCGTAATGAATGGAGATAATCTAAGCGCCATGAATCTTATGAGAAACCCTGTATGTTACTCGAGGAGTAAACACATCGATATACGTTATCATTACATAAGGAATGTCTATCGAGGAGACAAAATTGAACTTAAATATTGCTGCTCTAATGAAATGATTGCTGATATTTTAACAAAGAATTTGCATAAGCGTAGCCATGAGAAATTTACACATATGCTAGGTTTAAAATAAATGAATTTTTGTAATGTATGAATATGATCGTTGAGGAGGCGTGTTGAAATGCAATCGTGCGTACAACGCTTATATTCATGCAACTCTGTTTTTCCGTTTGAGCTATGTAACTCTATTACTTTGTACCACAAATATAAAATTCGATTGTATTTGAGCTGCGAGTGAATAAACAAGTGGTAAGACATATATACATATATTTTCCAACAAAAAGAACCGAAGACATTTCATTTTCAAAATCTCCGAACTAAAATTTTCAACAATTTTCTTCTTGTTACACTATGCAACAGATTGAGGGTTCGTTTACTTTCTGTGGACTTACAGACTTACCTTTGTTAAAAGATTTTGTCTGAGGGGCGTCCCTAGAGAAATTTTATGGCAAACAATTTCCTAGAACATTTTAACCCTGTAGCAAACTTCAAAATACCATTTTGTTCACCAAGGGGCCAAAACGAACCTTTCGTGGAAGAGCTAATGGATTAAAATGTGCAATAAAATTTTTGCTCATAAAATTTTAATATATGCGCATTAACGACATATTTTTCTCTAATATGTATTCAAACTCTCTTTTTTATTCATTCTAAAAACATTAAGCAAAACATTGTAAATTTGGCAATAGCAAAAAAAAAAATGATACCAAAGAACGCAAAACGATTTTGTGGTTTTACTACGTGGGTTTAAGTCTTTCATGCCGCTTTAGATTTAAAAATGTTGTTGCACAGTGTTATATTTAAGACAACAAATAAACAGGTTTTAAGAAAATCTAACAACAATCTCCAAAAGGGTGATGAGATTGGAAGTACTTTTTCCAGTAGGGGATTTTCCACAGATCACACGTGACTATTGCCCAACTAAATACGCAATTTTTTCAATATTCATTGACATTTCATCATGGAAAGACTTACGCCTCAACAACGTTTACAAATCGCACATAAATATGAAGCCCGTGATCTCCGTAACATTTGGTTCCAATAAGACGGCGCTACTTGCTACACAGTTCGTGAAACAACGGATTTACTGCGTCGTCGTTTCAGTGAGCAATTTATCTCTCGTCTCGGACCAGTGGATTGACCACCAAGAGGTCCTCGAGCGAGTCATTCAAAAATGGTGTCTACGGATGAACGCATTACGTCGCAGTTTGCGGCCAACATTTGAAAGGGTATATCTTTAAAAATAAATGTCAAGAATGTCGTGAATATTCCCCAATTAATTGGAATTTTCATTGTTTTATTTGTTTGTGATGCGAAAAATTAGTGGATGCTTATGAATGACACAGGAAATAATATTTAGCGAATTGAGCTTGAATACTATGGTATTATTACGAATATTGCATAATGATTCGCAATATACAAAGAAATCCGCTCTGCAAAAAGCAGCTGAGTAAATTTCGCTCAATATTTTTAAAGAAAATTCGAAAACAGAGAGTCTAGCAACTTTAATATAATCGGAAGAGGCGACGAAGCTTGCTTTTTTTAAGTATGGATCCCGAAAAGAGCAAATCCACCTGCTAAAGCCAAGCAGCAAATGTCAGCAACAGAAGTGATGACCTCGCTTTACTTCACTTGAGCAAAAATAGTTGCTGCTATTCCGTTAGACTCTGCCTAGACAGCAAGTGGCAAATGATATACTGAAAACTGCTTGCTAAAAGTGTTCAAAAAATTACTTGAAAATAGGAAAAACAAGGAACTGCGTCGTTATTTCTCACACCTGGATGATGCGCCAGCTTCATTGCTGAAATGATAAGTAACTTTATTGCGCTTTTTGGCATTGAAGAAACTCGTCCATCACCATACTCTATGGATGTGGTGCTGTGTAATTTCTGGTTATTTCCAAAAATTAAAAAAAAATGAGGGAGGAAAAATCTTTCGTAGCGATGAAGAGATAATAAATGCGATTAATGCTGAACTTAAGAAGCTGCAAAAACGCGATTTTGGAACTGTTTTCAACAGTGGATTTACAGATTCAGAAATGTATTGAAATTTTTGGTGATTATGTGGAGAAAATAACAAATTGTGAAGATTAAAAATAAAAACGAACTTTTGTTTTTTTAAATAGTCTTTATTTTGAAAGAATAAAATATTGCCAAAATCAAATCAACCTTTTGACACATAACAGATTTTCCCAAAAGATTCTGAAATCATAAATTTACAAAAATAGTTGCACGTTATAGGTATAATAATATTTAGCCAAATTAATATTAGTCCAAACTCAAACTTTATTAAACAAAAAGAAAAAAGTGTTAGCTAATTGTCAAGGTTTAGTACAATCAGTCTTTAATCTCACCTTGTAAAAAGTGTATATTAATTTTAGGAAATTGCATTGTTAATACAAATATGGGTACATAATATTAGAAGTATTCTTTAAACTTCAAAAATATTCATCCACTTAACTTTTTTTAATTGTTTCATAAATATTGTTAAGACACAAATTTTTTTAGTGAGAATACGGATATTTTTTTGCTATTTAGAAAAATAATATTTCTGTAATCTTCCTGTCAGTTTATTCATTGTTGATAGCACCTTCGAATGTAGTCTTTACCATAATTTTCATTTTTCTTATAAACAATTTCTGCGCTTATTACTGAAATCATAGGTAATTATTTATATTTTCATTAAGCTTTTTAGAGGCATTTCCTTATCTAGCCAATTAAGCAGAAAAACTGTTTTCAACTTCTAGGGCGATTTTTGGTAAAGATAATTTTAGTAGTTCCGAAGCTATATTGAGGCTGATGTAAACATTCCTTACTTTACTCAATTATCCTCAAGGTTGGTAATGCCGGTGATCAAAACCAGCAATTTTTTATGTGCATCGCCTTAATTTCAACAAATCTAATTACAAGGCGCATACATCTAGGTGTGTATATAAGTATATAGGTATGTATGTATCGATCCAAGAGCTTAATAAGTACGGTGAGAATAAAAACTTATTAATCCGGCTGGTAGAGTAGATGATGATGATATGATATAATGTTAGTTGAGCAAACTTTCAAAATCAAAGATTGCAAGTGTAATTAATTGTGATCGATTACAGAAATTACAGAAGGATTTACATTATCATAATACTACATTATATATGTATGAGCTTCACTAATTCCTCTCTTCACTGCCGATTAATTTCTGCAACTCCTCATACTTGCGTATTGCAGTCTGCACATGTTCAGCGGCACGTTGTACACCTTCCGGCGTCATGCCTTCAGCTATCATACGTGCCACACGAGTCACATTAGTATCATTCCTTAAATACTCGACAGCTGAGTTGGTGATCTCGCACATAGGTGTGAAAGCGCACACGAATCTGGATAGAGTGCCGCTAAAGAAGAACACGCCTATAGCGCCAATGATAGTGGCCACGACTCGAAACAAGGACGACATCATCATCATCGAAAACAGATTTATCAGATAGGTGAGTGGTCCGAGTAAAGCATTGCTGTTGTTATTGTGTGGATTAGATGCTGCTTCTGAGATGGCAGTGGTGGCTGGCACTAAGTAACCCTCGTAGCCAGTCTGTACCACATATGGGCCTGGATAGATGGGACCAACACCTGGTGGCGGTGGTTGAGGAGCTGCCACATAGCCAATGGGTGCCGGATATGCGGAATAGCCAGGATAGGTGGCGCCAAATTGATTAATGTAATGCCGAATAGCCTCCGGTGTAAAGTAGTTGGCGAACACGGATGGATCGATGGTGCCATTGCTTGAATTCGCGCCATTTGAGGGAATCTGAAAATAGTTTTTTATACATATTTATTAATAATGCATTCTCTCATATGTTAGCAGAAATGGTTGAAAAGTAATTCGAGTTTATTTGCAATCTAAAAAATTTATTTTCAAAATATATAAGTGGCTTTTAAACACCTGTTCCGGGTAATAACTGGAGTCTTGACGATAATGATGTAGTCAATTCAAACAAAAAAACAAAAACAAAAACAAGAAATTATTTTTTAGTGTTACCTAAGAGGCAGATTTTGAGGAAGTTCAGATGGAATTAAATATTTGGTATAAAGTAATTGGTATGCAATATCAAGTCCAAGGAAAAGCCAAAACCAGTTTTCAAAGCCATCGAACTGTGCCTAAAATATGTATGGATGTGCATATCTTCTCTTTGGCGTGATAACTGCTTAAGCGATTTTGGCCGGCGCGCTTTCTCATGCTAGCCGGCGCCATTTGGACGACATGGCCCACCCAACGAAGCCGAATGCATGGATGTACATATACACTGCCGAATATTCATAATTCATTAACCTCTTGCCTTATGAATCGAGCGACGTTTGTATGGGTCACTTCCGGTGAAAGTTTTTCTCGTGCGTAAAAACAATCGCGTATTTCATACGCGGTTCTCACTGTAGGCCAGAACAAGACATCAATTGTCTGATACGAGCTTTTCACTTTTGGTTAGAAAAAATCATCACGTGTCTGATACGAGGCTCTCATTTTAGGCATGGAAGCAGGATCACGTCTTCCACACATTGTTTTTAGGCAAAGGGTTAACTTTTCTAGCAACTTGCAAGTATGAAAGATTTTCATTACTTCGTCGACTTAAAACATATTCAAGAAGTGTGATGTCGCAAGAGCGCTTAAATGGAGTAGCACATTTTTAAATCTATAGAAACTTAACTCCTCAAGGTGAAAAGAATTTTAGAAAAATTTACTGAAAACAAACAGCCAGTCGAAGTGAAATTATAGATTTTTTTAATTTTCTTGCAATTCATGCAATTTTTTTGCCTTTACATATTTCTTCCATTGCGTTTTTATTTTAAAATATTTTGTGGTTTTTGTTTTATTATTATTTTTTTAAAACAGTGACCATATTTTTTTGGAGCATTGAACATATTTTTTTTAGAATATTGCACATGTGAATGTAGTCGTGTTGCTGAGTATGTGTGTCTATTTTCAAGTTTTTCTCACTTTTTATGAACCAATTATTGCAAGGAAATCTATAAATATTGATTTCCACCAAAAATATCCTTATTTTTTCGCCAGCACATATGTTTATTATGTACGCATGTACAGAAGTGGACAAATACCTAAGAGGAGCACGCTATTCACATACCGATTCAGCTGATGGTGGTCCAATTTCGTTTGCAGCAGCTTCAAGTTCAGGCTCTTGTGATGGTAAAGTATGATTGGCGTAGTTGTTGTTTTGATCCACTGCTGTTACATGCTCTATTTCTGATGTCGTTAAGTTTGCAATGTTTGGTTGTGCCGGTAACGCGTGCAGTTGCATAAGTCGCATGGCTAAGCAAAGAAGCCCCGCGACTCGGTGAGAGTATGCAACGTGTAACATTTTTCAACAAATCGTTAATAAATATAAATTTTTCGAGGATACACTACTTCTAGAGTTACAAAGCGACTGCTCGTTGAAGAACGACACTTGGCCTATTTATTAATTTTCTTATGCACGTTCGAAATGTTCACAAGGATATGTACGTATGTATGCGCGAGTTTAAAACACATTTTCGGCATTTGATCCGCTTGTATTTGCGGAAAATTTTCAGGTATACTTCACTTTCAAGGTTTCGTTGAAATTTTTAAATGACTTTCGACCGATTAGGTTTTGCATTGCCGCGTGCTAATCCTGTCAACAGTTCATTTTAGTTTTCTTATGTAGATATTTGAATTTAGAGATTTGCCTGTGCCTTTCAATTTGAATGTACCGTACCTATGTATGTATGTATACATATGTGTTCATACGTCCTGCGCTGCTGGCTGCCTGTTTGCTGACTTTCTTTTCTTATCTTTGCGCAGGTAAACACAAATTACATCCGCCGTCATTAACAACAACGGTTCAAATGCTTTGCAAAAGACTAAAACAAATTCTGGCCAAAGTAACGATATAGTGGCGGATGCAACTATTGGGATGCGTTTTGCCCAAGGCGCTCTGGGATACGTTCTGTACGTACTGGGCAGCACAAGAAGCAAGGCTCTCACAATGGATTCTGGCAAACAGGACAAGAAAAAAATATTCGTTTAACGGCGATTTATAAGTTTACGATTGAATTTAACTCTGGGAAAGGGGTCAAGTTGTTCACCATTTCCCATTATCTTATGCTAAATCGGCACAGGAAACTTAGATTTACAGATGTATGTATTTGATTTAGCGGCCGCCGTAGCCGAATGCGTTGGTGTGTGGCTATAATTCGGAAGTGCGGATCTCCGTGCATTAAACACCAAATTGAGAGAAAACGTTTTTCTAATAGCGATTGGCTCTCGGCAGGCAATGGCAGCCCTCGAGTGTATTTCCGCCATGAATAATCTCATAAAAACCCATCTACTGTTCGGAGGCCGCGTAAAACCGTAGGTCCATCCACTTGTGGAACAACATAAAGACGTACACCACCACAAATAGGATGAGTAGCTGGGTCAAATACACAGAAAAGGTGTAAGCGCCAGTTATATTTGTTAGACAATTGAAGACCGTTACCTAGCATATTTAAAGTATAAAGTAATGAATACTTTTATTGTTCTGCAGCACATGCACACTAGAGCGGGCTAAGTTTTTTGTCTACTATGTTTCGGCAACTAAAGTATTTTACTGCAATGCTGCAATGCATATGAACCAAAAAGGCAAGGGAAACATTGCTCTGAAAGAAGTTTCGAAGCTTTTTACTTTTATCAATTTTATTATTCTTATTTTTGTCAAATTTGTATTATATGTTGTTTTCTGTAGAAAAAAATATATGTGTGTATGTGTATGTGCTGATTTGAGCGAAGGCGGGGCTGACGCACAGAAAGCGGTCCGCCGTCTCATCTTCCTCTATTCCTCTCCAGCAAAATGCACTGTTTGAAATGCCCACCTTTTCCATGTGATTTGCCCTTAGAAAGTGGCCCGTTATCAGTCCAATGTTTGGAAATAAAAAAACAAAATTTCTTAATACAGTAAAATCGCGATAATTCGTACCCCGTTAACTCGAAAATATCACTAATTCCTTACTTGTAATTGACACATGGCCGTAAAAAGTGGACTTTAATCTCAACTAGGAAGAAAAAACTGGCGAAATATTAGGCACAATAAAGAACAAATACAAATTTGTTCCACAGTTAAACAAATTACAGTTAATTTATCAATAAAAAAAAAATTCTTCTAGAAAGACAAACAGGCTTAGAAAAACCCTGACGAGTTGTGTTTAATGTATCCCTTAATTTCATCCAGTTTTGTTTTTTAATTAACTTTTTTACTAACTAACAAAATGGTTTTAAATGATGGAAATGCTATGATAATTTGGACCTTTCCGCACTCCATTGCTTGTCTTGTCTGTTTGTAAACTGCAGCTGTCTACTTCGTAAGCGTCAAATATGATTGCGTAGAATGCCATTTGCAAAAATTCCGATAGGGTGATTAGTTTTACTTCATCTTGCATTTTTATCTTGCAGAGCGCTTCTCAACATAAACGCCGAAGTCACAGTTTGAACCATGTAAACAATTCTTTGGCCGTATTTTTCGATGGCGCATCGTCGCCGTAGACCTCCTCAAGCAAGCAACGGGATTCAGCTGTATTTATTTTTTGGTTTGTTTTTAATGATTGTGATTGATGTTTAAAAAAAATTCGATTTTGGGAAAAGTGTTAATGTCCAACCTATAAGAGAAACCAACTCTAGGCATACATAATCTACAATAGCAACAATTATGTATGTGTCAAACCCGAAAAATTAGTTGCGCACTTTGTAGAATGCTAAAAAGTATCTCTACGTTTTTATATTTCGATATGTTTTAATGGACTCTAACCTCATGCATGCCATATGCATCTTCTGTTCAAAAACTACCAAAAAGTTGTCACTTCAAACAAATCTCCATATTAACCAGTACTCTTCTTTCGACGCACTCGTACATAGCGCTTTCCATAAGCCTATTTTGAAGTGGCAAAATCATTTTCAGCGCCTTCTGCGAATTGTTCTTCATCAAAGCAAAGGTCTCAACAGTGTTTGAGTCGTGGCAACAAGATAAATTCATACATAAAAGTGCAAAAAACACCATTTTTGCCCATATTTGAGGTTATGTAGCCTTGCAGATGTTTTCTTTCACCAAAATTAAAGGATGGCATCTTTAAATACAATCCTTCTTTTTTCAAATGGCGTTTTGTTTGCTCAAATATCATTTTTTTTCGCAGAGATATCGCATTTTGCTCCTTCTGCGCATTGTTCTTCATCAAAGCAAAGGTCTCAACAGTGTTTGAGTCGTGGCAACAAGATAAATTCACGAAATGGAATTTATGTAGAAACCGCAACTCCGATTTTTTACTTCGAAAATTCTCGTTAAAAAACTTACATTTTTTTCACACATTACTTCTTATTCACTGGTTGGGCTGATGGAAAGAATTTGAAGTGGACACATCGGTAACCAAAAAAATGATCAAGAAATCTCGACTGTAGGAAAGCCCCACTCTAAACTCTGTTTTCTTCATTTTTGCTAAACGAAATTCTTCTTCTTCCTAATTGGTGTGATAACGGCTTACGAGATTTTGGCCGAGTTCAACAAAACGCGCCAGTCGTTTCTTTCTCGTTCTAACCGGCGCCAGTCCTTCCTGATCCTCTTCTATCCCCAGCTGGTACCGCATCGAATACTTTCAGAGCTGGAGCGTCGTATCCATTCGGACGATATGACCCAGCCAACGAAGCCGTCCTCATCATCATCATTGTTGGCTGGGCAACCCTGGTCAAGTTTTCACCTACAGTAGCATATGTATGCCTCCAATTGTCTCGGTTTCGTGCCTGTGTCCTTCATACCCGAAATCCCTATAAGCCTGCGTCTTCTTCTACACCGTCAATCCATCATAGCGGCGGGCGGCCCCTTCTTCTCTGTCTGTGGCATTTGCCGAAGTGTATTTGCTGAAGTAGGTAATCCTTATCAGCCCGCAATATATGACCTGTCCATCTCAATCTGTTGATCATGACTGTGGTTGTCACATGGGTGCGCATATAGTTATTCGAGTTCATGATTGTAGCGTTTCCGCCACTCGCCTTTATGACATACCGCGACAAAATTTTTTCACAGAACTCTCCTCTCCTCTGTTTGTCCGCATTCCACCGATTCACCGATTCACCGTCACCAATTTTTAGTATTTGACCCACATTGTGTCTGACAGAGTCTGATGTAATTGAAACTAGCGTTTTAGTTTTGACTTCGTTTATTTCTAAGCCCTCACATTTAGCTGCTCTTTCAATACTTGCGAAGGCTTCTTTCAAACTGGGCAGCGAGAATGCGATTATGCCTGTGTCGTCAGCGTAAGCCAGCAATGGAACCGATTTAAACAAAATAATTCCCTTTGCGTTTACGGCCGAGTCCCTGATAACCTTCTCAAGGGCAATATTAAAGAGGAGACATGAGAGCCCATCCCCTTGCCGAAGCCCATTCAGGGTGGCCAACTCTCGCGACGGATTTTTCTGAACTCTTACCACGTTCCTTACATTCTGCATGGTCAAGCCAACGAAGCCGCTGGCGCTTTATTCGTGCTATGTCTCTGTCATCGTTAAGCTCATACAGCTCATCGTTCCATCGTCTGCGATATTCGCCGTTGCCAACATGCAAAGGTCCAAAAATTTTCCGCAGAATTTGTCTCTCAAACACTCCAAGCGACGCTTCATCGGATATTGTCATCGTCCACGCTTCTGTGCCATACGTTAGGACGGGCATGATGAGAGCCTTGTAGAATGCTACTTTTGTTCGTCGAGAGAGGACTTACTACTCAATTGCCTACTTAGTCCGAAGTAGTACTAAATTCGACATAAGAAAATTTACAAAATACGGAAAAGCAAACTAGCATATTGCGTTCAAAAGTGGTAATGCAAACAACTGACAGAAGACCAATCCGGAAAAATTTATTTGATAATATCTCAAATGAAAAGTTCTGGGTATTTTTGAACAACATGAACAATGTTTAAATTTTAAAAAAATTTCAATTTTGTTCTTCTAAATTCCATCACATTTCGTAAAAAAATCTTTTATCCGACATTTATTTTTGTATTTTACTTCTTGTTAGTGTTAAATACATAGTTTTAGAATGAATTTTATTTTCGCTTCCACTGTCTCATTAGAAAACTTGCAACCTAATCAAGTTAATTAATTGACTGTGAGTTTTGCATAATAACCCCAGACACACTAAACCAAAGCAAAGCAATTAGCTTCTGTTGTAGCCAATCATCACCTCATTACTTCATATTATGAATTAGCATTTAATGTGCACAGGGTAATAAAAACAGAAAAAAACAGTGTTGGTATTATAAGAAAAAACGTTTATTGTCACATACTCGTATTTATATTTATTGTGTAGTATTTACACCTAGAACGTTTATTTGTGTACAATTTTTTGTTAACGGTCAATTTTTATTGAAATGGTATAATGTGCGCTCCTGTTAGAACACACACCAGAGAAGTTCTAAGGTAGTGAAGATCCAGCATTGAGTGAGTAACAAGAGGGAGTCATAGGTGCGGGTCATATTGAAAATAATTGAGAAGGTGTGGCTAATATCAGGCCGTTATCCGGCTCTCAGCGAATTTGACAAAATCAGCTGATGGGCTGATGTTTTACAAAAAAAATCAACAAAATGTCACTTCGTTGCCGTTTGAACAACGGCTAATTGGACGAGTGTTAGAATACGTGTGAAATGATTGGCGTGGCAACCGAAGTTCCGCTCATAATTTTCTTTTTCACTATAGTTAAAGAGCAAGCCTGGTAAATCTATCATCCTTGCGATAAACGATATTTTTGTGTGGTCTTTGTGAAGCAAACTCCGTGCCGATTTGTCCAGGTTTTACCATCTGCTATGGGGAAAAACGAAAGTGAGCGAGTAACTTCGGCTACTACGTCACCGGGTAGTCGACAGCAGAATTTTACTCATTTCACACGTATTCACAGACTACAATCAGTAATTGTTCAGATGGCAACGAAGTAAAATGAGTAATGTTTTCGTATATCACCAACAGAATCTCAGCTTTTTCGTAAAGAAAGTGCTGTTATGACCCCGGTTACGTCAGCCAATCAGTTGATCTTTTCCAATTCCCTGAGAACCGATTAACGGTATAATCTTGGCCACACCTTCAAAACTCTTTTCACCATGCATGTATCATTTTACGACGTATCAAGCTGCCCACGCAAAGAACTCCCAAAAAATAACCGCTAATAAGCGGCGATGACGATAGATAATATTGACAGTACCACAATAATAATGCAAAGTGTGGGTGTGGTAAAGTAGACAGAACATAGCTATTATATCAGAGAATGAGAAACTTCTTTTCCCGAAAAAAATGTCACCTCATTATAAAAAGTGGCGCAAAATTAATCGGAAAATGTATAATTTATGGAAATGGCGTCGTACGTCAATCGTATTTGACACTTATGAACATGACAGCTGCATTATACAAACAGACAAGCTATGGAGCGCATCAAAGTCACAATAAAGTTTTCCAATACTCAAATTAATTAATTTTTATTAAATAGTGAGGTGAAATCGAAACTGAATGATTAATTTTATGCCTCCTTGTATGACGACATTGCGAAAATATTTCCATACAGGGCGTAAAAATGTTGGATATTTCATATGACAATAGATCAAGAAAAAATCAACACTTACAAAAATTATATATTTAACATATATTGTACTTATGTATATCCATGAAAATTTGACAGCTCTGGCGTAGAGCGCAATAAATACACTCTTATAGCAAGAAAAGAACACACCATAAGTCCCTGAGTTAAATTGGTTTTGTTTTCAAAAAATAGTCTAATTTACACATTCAACTCTGAGCTAAGCTACCCTCCTGTATTACACCATACACATTTGTATGAAACTTGCAATCCCTCTTCTTTTCGCCAAGCGTTAGCAAGTGGCGAATAGATCAAGCAACTGGTATACATGAACATATCTTGGCAACGCTGGAATAGAGCTGCCTTACATTACATGTTTTTGTAAGATAGTTAGCCTAGTGAAATTAGGTAAAAAAAGGGGTCAACCACGGAATGAAAGATAATAAGCTGGAAATTGGTAAAAACCTTTGTTTTGTCGCCCTAAATATTGTCTCAAAAGTCACAAACGCTATCGTGTCCGCGTCTTAAGAGAGAGTTGTAGAGAATTTTATACTCTACAACTTTCAACGATAGGTGAAAATATCATTTAAGCAATAGGAACCGGGATATTCGCGAAAAATCGTTTTTTGTGACCTTTTACCTGTAATATCTTAAGACGCGGACACAATAGCATCTTTCATTCGGAGGTGAAACCCCTAATATGACTGGGCTAAGTCAGTTATACCAGTTTAGTGAGGTATAGCTATACTCGCTAACGGCGCACCTTGCTCGATAGCTCTGTTGTTCCTTTCGCTCACAAATTTCAAGTCTATTGAGCATAAAGATAGCGAGCAAAGAAGTGGCGATTAGTAGAGGCCTAAGGAAAACTGATTCAGTGTCGCTTACCTATACTTTTGCTGGCAATGACGAGATTTTCTTTCAAAACTAAAATGAAATTTATAAGAGAATATTAATAATTTTGTCAAGTGATCAGACTTGCCAAAATGGAAGAAAAAGTCTGTTAATCGCACATCTCCACCATCTATTAAATGTGTCTTAACATCTCTTAAATTTCTGTTTAGAATTAAGTTTTTCGGTTTTCTCAAGCGGGCCACTTGCTGTCTTAACATTTCATTTTCAAAATGGTATCAAGCAAATCAGATCACTTTTTTTGGCGCAAGCAAATGGAGCAGTAATACAGTGATGTCAAGAAATTCGGTAATGCTGTAGTATGTCCGCACATAACGTAATTCGCTCTCTCATTCGTAATTCACTTCCCAATTACCCTTCTAGTGATGTAATTCGGCATACAAATGTGTGAGAGCGAATTACCTAATTTGTAAGGAATTCAGTCTCAATTGCATTGTGAATTATGAACACAACGTTGTCCAGAACCAGGAAAAGGTATTTTATAGTAATGGAAGCAAAATTGTAGGAAAAATTATCATGGCGAAGAACTTGCTGAATACCTCAATAATGGTGAAGGAGACCACATTATTCTCAGACCCCTTTAAATACTGTGAGGGTATTATTGCCTCTGAAAGTACAACCTGGAAAGTAAATCCTTTGATGAATAATAAAAAAACCAATGAACAAGAATAAGCAGCAGACCTTTAAAAGTGAATTACGAATGCGTTGTGGAAGCCGGGTAATTCGCAAATTACTTTTGTCAATTATATAAAAATTCGTTCATTTTTATATTTTTCCAAACTATTTTTTGAACTACATTAGAAATTGTATAAGTCGGTACTTTAATATTTAGTATATAGTAATTGGTAGTAAGTATGGCTCTTTATGTAAACAATTTTTTGAATTCCAAAGCATATTCCCAGCTCTCTTCCCAACCAGGTCCTTTTTTGGCATTTTCGTACCATCTGGCAACATTGGGATACTTGCTAATGTCGAAGCCCGAAACATCAATTGTGGGAACCGTAGTTAGATTAGCCAAGTCTGCCAGAGTCAATTGATCACCAGCCACATAGCTGTTGCCTTCCAGGAATGTGTTTCATAATTCGAAAGCAGTTTCCATTTTTTTGAAGAGTTCAGCATCATGGGGCTTCTTACTATTAAAGAGCCGAGGATAATAGTAGTCGGCGAAGGACGGGAAAAGGTGCCCATGTCAAAATATAGATGCTGGTAGACGATAGCTCGCTTCTTTGGACACTTGGGTTATAGTGAGTCATCCTTGCCGTATTTGTCAACTAAGTATATTAGAATGGCGCGTGATTTCCATATCGCAAAACCATTATCCAGTGGGAATGGTGTGTTGTGGGTTGATCTTGAGGAATTCGGGAGTTAACTGTTCATTAGCAAACAAGTCCAACACTTTTTTGTTAAGTTCAATTCCAAGAATCTTGGCTGCGAGAAGCACTGAACGGCATGCTGGGGAGTCGGGCATGTAATAGAGATCCATGATAACGAAGTCTTCGATCTATTGAAAAGGAGAGAAATTTAAATTACATTATGACAGTGCAATAAAAACCTTTAAATGCAAAATTTACTATGAATACATATTATTATATAATTTTAATTCATTTAGTTCATCGTTTTCTGAAATACGCACTTTAAAGTGGTTTTTTCATGATTTTTGGTAAGGAACTTACAACTAAGGCGAATTCAAAAAAAGTGGGTTCGCTCGAGCAACAACAACATTTACATGCCAATCATCGCTCGAATGTCAAAATTTCGATTTCAAAAACAAACAAGGTTATCGAGGTCGATTAATTTTACCATAATTTCAAGAAGTCACGAATTGTTCCTGTTACACTAAAAACAAATCAATAGATTAAAATATGTATTTGTTTTTTGTAGTTAAATCAGAAAACGTTGATTTGATACAGCCTCAGGAGGGAATGGGCATGATGAATATTAAAAACACATGTGCTGAAAAGTCCTGGGCCTAACACATGGATAGCACTAGTTTTATTGCATTCACCTCTTTTTCAATTAGTACTAACCTTAAAAAGACAGCTGTTAAAATTTGATGACATTCTATTCATTAGTTCGTGAGTTATTGTGCTAAGAGTGACACTACTTTTCTTTTTTTTCAAAACAATGGATCAACACGAATTTTGTGTTTTAATTTTACACTGCTTCTTGATGGGAAAAAATACTGTTCAAGCGAGGCAATGGCTTGAAGAGTGTTATGGGGGCTCTACTCCATCAGAAACGATGGTTTGTAGAGACGTGGTCGAAGAGACATCAATGATGCACAACGCAGTGGACGTCCAAATGAGGCGGTACACCAGAAAACATCAAAAATATCCACAAAATCGTTTTGAATGATCGGAAAAGGAAGTTGCGTGAGTTTGCTGATATCGTAAAGATATCAAAAGAAAGGCTTTATATGTATTGCATGCGCATTTGACTACGAGAAATCTATGTTCAAAGTGTGTGCTGCGTTTGCTCACTGCTGACCAAAAACAAAAACGTGTTGAGGATTGGCAAAACTACATGAATTGAAATTCGAATTGTTCCCATATCCACCGTATTCGCCAGATTTGGCTCCCAGCGACTACTAACTATTCGCAGACCTAAAAAAATGCTCGATGATAAGAAATTTCGCTCGAATGAAGAGGTTATCGCTGAAACGGAGGCCTATTTTGAGGCAAAAGATGAATCGTTCTACAAAAGTGATATTGAAATGTTAGAATGACGCTGAAATGATTGCGTTGTTCCTGATGAAAATTACGTTGATGAATAATAAAACCGTGTCTTCTTTGTTAGGCCAGAGGCTTTTCAGCGCATGTCTTACTAACAGAACGCGACTACGGTATATTTACTATTCTAGTACGGCTGGGGAAAAGTTAACATACGACAGTTAACATAGCTGAGCGTAGTCAAGATAATTATAAATATGTTAGATAGCGTTTGCTTAAAAATGTGAAATGCCATGAATTGGGGTTGCTTATTTACTGTCCGATATTTTGCACGTACATATGAATTAGTTAACGGTATTACGCAAAGATATGCATCTGAATGTGTATGTTTATTTATATTTTAATTAGCCTAATGTGTATTGATTGATATAAAGTGTATTATCAAAATGTTTTGAAAATAGCCAAAGTAATTGACCCAAATAAGGTTATAAAAAACAAAGTAAACCTTGTAAGCCATTCACCTTCATTTACATTAAGGGTTAGATTACGTGAGTGCATGTTTGCATTCTGAACTCCCAGCAAAACAAGGCCTATTCGTAAATACTTTATATGGATATTAAAGTACATACACAACAAAAACAAAATATATTCATACCCACAGACCAAGGCGAATTTATTATAGGTGACACCAATCACATATAAGTAAAACCCTACATGTATTTGTTGTTGCGATTGGTCCAAGCATCACGTCAAAATCAGCAAGCAAATGTAAACATATGAATGTAAACATACCAATACATACAAACAAAGCATATCATTTTGACGTAAGCCATACCTACGGTGAAAAATTCAGCTGGGTGAATGCTGTCACCTATAATAAATCCACCTTGCCACAGACGCAGCGGAAGATTCCTTAGTCGCGTCGGCGCTGAGCAGCCTGAAATATTGAACAGATCAACAAATGTGCAAGCTCATATTTCTAAAAGCAAAGTACATTCGTTCATACAACGAGCGCACTTTTTCTGAACGATGGAAAAGTTCTAAATGAAGAAATCAGTGACGACCACTCGAAAATAGTCAACGTTGGAATATTTCTTATTATTTAGAATTATTTGCCAATATTTGGTACACTTGCATATGCACCCATAAATGTAAATATGGTATATGTAAATGTGTACAGTAGTGTTCATAACAATACTGACCGAAGCCGCAAATTGGTCAACAAAAATGGTTCGATCAATGTGCACTTTTTTTCAAAGCTAGTCTTTATATAACAATTCATACATATTATATAACAAATAATAATATAATACTTCATGCTACTGAAAAAAATTTATTTATTCTCCATGACTCATACACTTCGGTACAATGCTGTTCCTATGAATGTGCGCCAGGTTCCTTGAGCAGTTTTTGCGAACGATAATATAATATTTTTCGGCCGCCTTAGCCGAATGCATTCGTGCATGACTACTATTCGGGAGTGCGAGGATTCGAGTCTCCGTGCATGAAAGACCAAAATGAAGAAAAAGTTTTTTCTAACAGCGGTCGCCCCTCGGCAGGCAATGGCAAACCTCCGAGTGTATTTCTGCCATGAAAAAGCTCCTCATAAAAGTATCTGCAGTTCGGAGTCGGCTTAAAACTGTAGGTCCTTCCATTTGTGGACCATCATCAAGACGCACACGACAAATAGGAGGAGGAGCTCGGCCAAACACCTAGCAGAAGTGTAC
>JAYXIM010055362.1:0-11903 GCA_037575425.1 Anastrepha fraterculus | reverse complement strand
TCCAGTTTCCGTTGATGCAATTTCTGAAATACAAATTGGTAGCATTGAAGGTACTTTTATGTTTTATGCTTGTGTTTCTTGATTATCAACTAATTTGGCAATATATAGTATGTCAATACATACTATACATCCATGGGTGGAAGCAAGGAAAGTATGAAGAAAACTGTGATTGCCACAACAATACAATTGGTAATGGAATTTTCTTCAACTGACAGCGATGATGAAATGGAACAAATTTTTGTGATACTAAGCTCGTTATTTTGTATTCTTTTTTATTAGCTTTATTTTTATTTTATTTAATACAAGGCAGCTAAACTGAAAAATTTTACTTTTTGTGATTTTCCCGCCAACAGTTTGATTAGCTGTCCGTAAAACTTCAAATTGTTACTGGTTTTGCGTTCATGTACTTTTTTATATTTTTCTCTTCGAGAGCGAATTCTCTGAAAGAATGTTACTGGATAATTTTTACATGAAAAGACTTATTGAGAAGCCTCATCAACTGCGAATAGTGCGAATGGTCAAAAAGGAAATCGAACAGTTGGTTCTAACAAGACGGCTCTACTTACCATACAGCCTGTGAAACAATGGGTTTAATGCGTCGTTTACTGTCGTTTCGGTGAGCAATTTATCTCTCGTCTGGGACCAGTGGATTGGCCACCAAGATCGTGTGATATGACATCGTCCAGAATGGCAGATGGCTAATCCTACTGAGGGTTTCTGTTGTCATGCACATGAAGTTTCCAGCCATTGTTATGGGTTTAGGTGTTGTGAGCAACGAAACTGGGTTGAGAAAAATAAAATGAATTCACACAAAATTAGGGAAACTTATGAATAAAGGTATTTAACTAAGGAAGGTTGAGAAACAGGGGAAGAAGTGAGAATATTAATGGTGTGTGGGAGCTCAATGAATGAGCTTAGCGCTGATCCCATATGGTTTTGTAAGCACTCACTTGTAGCACGACGAAATTGTCAATTATAACGCTGCGTTACAAAAACGAACTTTTTCTGTCCTATGCACCAAATATACTTTTTCGGAAAGGGGAGAAAAAATAAAAATACACGTGTATCGGCGATTTTCATGTACACGTCAGAATGTTTTTTTTATGTATAAAATATAGAGCTCGTAGTCCGCCTGTGTGAAAAACTTTGCATCAATTTTTAACCCTTTTTCCGTGATCCAATCGCGCTGAATTTCTGCAGGCAGACTCGTGGAAAGTAAAAATTTTAAAAATATTACGAAAACAGTGGTTAATTCGTTTCAGAAAATATTCAAGACTTGTGGTATACTCCGGAAGTCGTGTGCGACTATTGCTATAGAAATTTATGCAAGTTTACTGATGGAAGGTCAACAATAAAGTACTCTGTACCAACAATTTGGCTGCACGTACGGAGCACTGCAGTGAACTGTGCTACTTTTGCATAACTTTTACTCAAACTAAAGGGTACCAATACTTTCGCCGCAACAAAATTCGCTACGCTAATGTAGAATCCAGCGGTTCTGTACTCACCAGAAGAACGTATAGCGGCTTCAATGGAGATTTTTTATAATGTTCCCGAATTAAGGGATGGAGAACCAACAGTAGCACCAACAATGCTATCAACATTTCTTGCATCGAATGCGAGAGGCGGGGAACCAGAAGTATCGGAATTTGTACCAACTCCCAGTGAACTTGGGACTGCAGTGCCGCATTTAGTAACGCAAGCCGACTTCAATGACCTTGTACGAGAAGGAAATTTGTCAAAGAGAACAGCCGAACTCCTTGCATCACGCTTTAAGCAGTGGAATATAGTGGCGGCTGATTTTAAAATAACAGCCGCTCGTGATTGACGTGCATGGAAAGGCACAATTGCCGTTACGAGTATTGAGCAGTTTCTTGGCAACAAACGAGCTGACAATTATTAAAATATTGTTGCAGAAATGATATCGGCATATGGCGAAAAGGGCATATTAATGTCGCTAAAGATCCATTTCCTTCACAATCATTTAGATTGTTTCCCTGGTGATTTAGGAGCTTGTAGCGATGAACATGGCGAAAGGTTCCATCAGGACATTGCGGCTATTGAAAAGCGCTTTAAAGGACAAGACATTACGCATATGCTTGGCGAATACTGTTGGTCTATTCGTCGCGATACTGACACAAATGCTTACAAACGCAAAAATAAAAGGCCTAAGTTTCTTTAAAAGCATTAAAATTTTTAATGTAACAATTTTTAATTTTAATATAATAAAATTAATACAAAAATTCGGGGTTTTATATCTCTATTGTAATGCGGAGTGAAATACCTTTCTTTTGATACCCACATCGGCATATCTCATGCAATTTTTTTTTTAATTTCGAACAGGTGGCAACCCTGTGAAACATTGTCAGTGGCAACACCTAGGTGAAAAGCCTAGAAATGTGATACACTATCTGTGTGCCCAATTACATTCAAATCCGTTAAGCTAATCCTGAGATCGTGTGGCTATACAGATATGCATACAAGAATTGCTCGTTTAAAGCTATAAAATGCACAAAAAAAAATTGTGACGTGTACCTACATGAAAATCGCCGATACACGTGATTTTTATTTTTTATCCCCTTTCTGAAAAAGTATATTTGGTTTATAGGACAGAATATGTGTAACGCCGTGTAATGGTATCACATCGATACCATTCAAATTGTGCAATTGGTCAATAAAAAGTGTTTCTGTCAGCATTAATTGACAAAATGTGGAACAATGAGAGAAATGGTAGCGATGTGTAAATTTGAATCAAGAATTGGTTGTGGCTTCATTGAGAAAAGTAAGCATGAACACCAAAATATGTATACGGAAATTTTAATATTGATGAATAAATATCTATACATCCCCAAAAATGTGCAATAATTTCATTCTGTGATAGGTTAGGTTAGGTTGATCTGGTTGACGTGCCGGCACACACAGACCGGTTTGGTCTATAGCGATACCAAATAGAGTTCATTAATTATGCATTTTGAAATGGTCCACCCGCATGGTGCCTTTGTTTCTATTGCGAATTTAAGGAGACATTTCCAACCTACTGCTGAGATATATTCCAATCCATCAAACTGTGGTATTCCCAGACCTTTTAAGGGGTTATATACAATTAGAATTTTCAAAAAGTCGATTTTTTTATATTTTTCCTTAATGCAGATATATTTAAGAATACACACAGAAAATTTAATATCGTTCCAGTGAATATTTTCGAAGTTACACGCAAATTTGAAAAGGCGTTTCCTATCCTATGTCAAGTGCTTTTCAAACTTTAAACGCGTTTTTCTCAAAATGGTGTTTTCAAAGCCGTTGACCAACATTACTCGAAAACGGCTGAACCGATTAGTCTCATATTGAAACAAGAGCTTCTTAAATATATTATTTAGTAATTAATTGAAGATTTTTTCTCGCCGATAAATACTTTTTTTATAAACAATTTAAGGCTGAAAAGTTGGTAAAAAATCGACTATTTTGTTTTTTTTGAGAAAAAACTCCATTGTGCTTATTCCTTCAATTAATTACTAGATTTAACATTACTTAAACGGAATCTGTTTGGTTTTTAATCTCAGAAGATCCAGCTCAGAGATATAGTAGCCACCACAAAACGTCTTTTTTGGCAGGAGCTCCTGGAGATCAGCTGTAGCTCCTTTCCTAATAAATATTTTTACTAATACTAAGTCTTAAAAAACAGTTAAAAGACAACATAATATGTGTACAAATGTTTAGATTAATAAATTTAAATATTTTTTGAGGAAAAATTCTGGAAACTTCGCTTTTTTTCGACCTTCTAGCTGTATATAACCCCTTAAACGTGTTTTGAACAACGCAGTACATCTGCAAATAAGTTGCTCTACAGTTTCCCTAGGGTCCTGTACCGTACATTTTCCGCATTCCTCGCTGTCAGAGATTCCGAGACCTCGTTTTTCGCTATATCGTCTGATATCTCGTTCCCTTCAATGCCCTTATGGCCTGGAACCAAATAGAAATGTTACTTGCAATTCGCCGCCAACCTTATAAGTTGTGTGGCAAGTTTTCGTCCAATGCAAATTGGTGTAAAGGTTTACTATTTCCAATAAAAAAAATTGTTGAAAAATATGCATTCGACTTTTATATATTTACAGGCGAATTAAATTAAGTTCTGCTCACTACATGACCACCAGGTAGAAAATGTACTGACTTTGTATTTGTATACCTACGGAATTGAATGTACTTACCAGATACCCGAAAATTATCGCCTAATCCGTCATCTAGTAAATAAAAAAAATAGTAATTTGCCAAAGTCAATAAATATCGCGATACACATTGAGATTAATTGATTCATATACATACATACACAAGTAATAAATATACTTAGTCACGAGATCATTACAATGAGATCTGTGGGGTGGAGTACTTTCAAAAATTATGTAAACAGCACAATACATATTTCACGTGACAAATTGTAATTACCTTCTATTTCAAGGTTTCACTTTATATTTGGTGCTCTGCGGCTAGAGTTATTGTTACATTTTTATTTTTATTTATTAATAATTTTTTCTTATATTCACACTAAGTTCAAGGGGAAATGTGGATGAACAAGATTACAATGGTGCAATATTGGATTAGTTATAAGAAAAGATATTTTGTATATATTTTAAAATTATATAGATACGTGAACTGGTGGATAATACAAGTAGATATTCGTATAAATAAAAGTTATTTTGCATTAAGCGCTTTGAACCATCTTCTAGTAAATTCTAATGACGTCTCTGCATGTATACACATACAGTACTATGCAAAACTTATGCAACTAGACATCTCACAGCAAACTAACGGGTGATTTTTTAGCTATTATCTTTTTAAACAGTTTGTTTAAACAGCTGACGCACGTTTCGTGTTTTGTTTCACTGTCAAACATCTTCAGTTTGGTCTATAATTTCACCATAAATCGTCTTACAAACGAACAACGCTTGCAAATCATTGAATTTTATTATAAAAATGCGTGGTCTGTTAAGAAAGTTTATCGCGCGCTTCTTCCATTTTATGATCAGTTTAATCGACCCTCTGAAGCGGCTATTCGAGCTATGTGACTAAATTTAGAACCAAATTTACATTATTGGACATCAAACCACCAACACGCTTACGTAGAGTGCGAACTGAAAAAAATATCGCAGCTGTATCGGCCAGTGTTAATGATGACCATCAATTATCGATTCGTCGCCCTTCGCAGCAATTGGTCCTCTGTTACTCAACAACGTGGAAAATTTTGCGAAAGGATTTAGGTGTGAAGCCTTTCAAAGTACAGCTGGTGCAAGAATTGAAGCCGAACGACCTACCGCAACGCAGAATTTTTGGTAAATGGGCTCTTGGAAAGTTGGCCGAAGATCCACTTTTTTATCGAAAAATTGTGTTCAGCGACGAAACTCATTTTCAATGGGTACGTAAATAAGCAGAATTGACGATTTTGGAGTGAAGATCAGCCAGTAGAATTGCAAGAGCTACCAATGTATCCAGAAAAGGTCACAGTTTGGTGCGGTTTATGGGCTGGAGGTATCATTGGACCGTACGTCTTCAAATATGCTGCGAATCGTAACGTAACTGGGAATGGTGAGCGCTACCGTGAAATGATATCCAACTTTTTTTTGCCCAAAATGCAAGAGCTTGACTTGCATGACATGTGGTTTAAGCATGACAGTGCCACATGCCACACAGCACCCGTAACAATGGACTTGTTGAGAAGCGAGTTCGGTGAATATTTTATTTCACGTTCGGGTCTTGTCAATTGGCCACCCAGATCGTGCGATATAACGCCTTTAGATTATTTTTTGTGGGGCTATGTAAAAGGTTTAAGTATGTCTATTCAGACAAGCCTGCTTCAATTAACGCATTGGAAGACAACATTAAAGCATTTATATGTGAGATACCGGCCAAAACATTGGAAAGAGTATGCCAAAATTGGACTAAGCGGATGGACCATTTGAAGCGCAGTCGCGGTCAACATTTGCATGAAATAATCTTCACACATTAAATTATATGGACTGTACTATCGATTTAAATAAACATTTTATGCATTTTTCTGAATTTTTGAAAAACTTTCCTATAGCTCTTAAAAAATCACCCTTTAGTTTTATTAATTTTTCATTCATTCAATTCATTTCTTAAATATGATGCTTATGAACATATAAAAAGTATATATGTAGGTACTTGCACTCATGCACTGTGATTGCACTGAAAAGACTTCTCGATATATAAAAGATGCTTAATGCGTGCAAAATATATGCAACTAACAATATCTAGTTCCATTAGGACGATTATTTCCTCCAAAAAAATCACAAACTTTGCGGTATGTTGTTTTTAAAAATCTACCGATTTCATAATAAGTATCAATCATTTTAACGCATGGCTCTATCGTGTAAAATTGTACTTGACAAATGTCAATGTATCGTCTAGGGACTATCCACTGCTGATATCTAGACGTCACTTTTGAAATACCCTTTACCATTCTTTCACAAGAGCATACATTTAATCTGATCAGTGTAATCGATTTCGGAACTGACCAATATCCATATTTGCATTCAAAAAATTTTGAAGTTTAGTTCTCTAACCTCTTTTGATGTTGCTTCGAAGATATTAGATATTCTTTTCAGCCCCTATTGCTTTCAAGTTTGCTTCTACCGACCGTCGTTGTCGACAGCATTTGAATCCAATGGTAAGTTTAGATTGTCAAAACTTGGTCGCCTCTTTTACTTGACAACCTATAGTAAATATGTTTTTTATCGGCAACTTTTCGTTATGTTTTGACTATAATGAACTACAAGGTGAAGACCAAAATAAACATGACTGAACTGAAATAGAAACTAATTTCCAGTATATTTTATCCCCTCTGGCCTCGATACGCTGTCCTGCGCGATCTAAAAGAGTGTTTCAGGTCATTGACCGGAATCCGGAATGTCCTTCAGGATATCGGTACAAGCCTTTTGGATGGCCTCTACGGACGCAAAACGTTTTCCTTTTATGGCCAAATTCAATTTTACGAATAGGTAGAAGTCACAGGGAGCCGTATCAGTCTAATATGGTGAGTGATTGATGGTTAAAATGCGATTTCTAGTCAAAAAATCAGTCACAAGAGGTGAACGACGAGATGGTGCATTATCACGAAATAAGCGCCAGATTCCTACATCGCGGTATTCAGAGCAAATTCGACGAGTGCGATGCAACAAACGCTTCAAAACGCCAAGATAGAAAATTGCACTGACGGTTTGGCCCGTTGGCACGAACTCCTTCTGGACAATTCCATTGGAATCGTAAAAACAAAATGATCATCGACTTGATTTTTGACTTCTCTGAACGCGATTTTTTGGGTCTTGGCTCATCCGGGGCCTTCCATTCGGCACTTTGGCGATTAGTTTCAGGTTCATGTTGGAAACACCACGTTTCATCACCAGTTACAATTTGTAAAGGAAGTTCTCGTCATTTCTCGCCTCTTTAATGAGGTCTCACGAATGTTGAATTCTCAGCAATTTTTAATCCTCAGTTAACTTGTGCGGAATAAAACGTGCACAGACCTTTCGTAAGCCCAAATGAACAGTTAAAATGCGATAAACCGATGTTTTTGGAGATATTCAACTCCCATTCCATGAATTTCAACGATTCATTTTCGATAAATTTACGAACAATTTCGATGGAGTTTTCGGTGATTACTGATTTTGGGCGGCCCGTATGTTCATTGCCATTTATGTCCTCGCAAGCATCTCCATAAAGTTTTTTCATCAATGCAAATGTTTCGGTAAACGTTTTACCGATTTTAAAACAAAATTTGATATAAGCTCTTTGTTCGAAACTCATTTTTAAACCGACATAAACATGCTGACACTTTAGACCCAATAGCTTCGCTTCCACTGAACTGAATGTCACCAAGCTTTCACTGGAAGTCAGCTAGGGATGTAACTTCCAGTGCACTAACTCATTGAAAAGATGGCGCCAACAGAAAAAATTTTATGATGCCAGTCTTGTTTATTTCGGACTTCACCTTGTAAAGGGTTTTCCATTAACAGGTGTTATTTAAATATATAAAAGGCTAACGAGAGATGATTAACGATTATTTATGGCCGGAATTGGATGGTATTGATCTGGACAACATTTATTTTCAACAAGAGGGCGCTACATAACACACACGCAACAAAACCATTGATCTTTTACAGGAAAAGTTTGCGGACCGTGTTGTCTCTCGAAGAGGTGATCACAATTGGCCACGGAGAACTTGTGATTCAACACCTTGTGACTTCTTTCTTTGGGGCCGCGTGAAAGAGAAGGTCTACGTCAACAGCTCAGGGTCGATTCAAGACTTCAAAGATGGAATGCATGAGGCTATCGAGGACATAGGGCGGCCACTTTGCAATTCGGTTATGGACATTTTCATGAAAAGGCTATTGCCAGATGTTATTTTCCACTATGAACGGCATGCCTTCGTCTTTATAATGAAATAAACATCCGATTATTTATATTAAAAAATAGCACTTTTCTTTGAATATCAAAATAACACCTTTTATTGGAAAACCCTTTATAAATATACTGCGTATTGTTAAACTTGTTAGAAGCTCGGCATTTGGGCTTCCCCGGATTTCACGATAAGTGTATTTTTATTTTTATTTATTAATTCGTTATTTCTACGCTTTAGTGGGCTTACTAAAGAACTTGTAAAAAATAACATAAAAAACTTGATTTCCCTAGAAAACTATCTAATGATTTCTATATACATATAAAGGGTCCGCCATATAACTTTACTGAATTAAAAATGCTATAAAAAAGAAACTGCTCAATATTTTTCCAAACTGTTTTTTTCATTTTGAAGTACAATCCTTCCGGTTAATGATGGAACACAACTTCATTCATATGGCTGCCTCGGCTAGCCATGCACCATCCCATACGATCGGTCCAATTTTTCAACACATTTTCGATTGTATGCCGCTGTATTTCAGCTATGACATCGCGTATGTTGGTCTTCTGTGCATCAATTGTTGCTGGTTTGTTGGCATAACACTGGTCTTTAACAGCACCCCAAGATAATAATCCAACGGCGTCAAATCGCAGCTCCGAGGCGGCCAAACGATATCAGAATTTCGGCTGATAATGCGATCTTCGAAGACAGTGTGCAAAAGATTGATCGTAGCATTCGCTGTGTGGCAAGTAGCCATCTTGTTGCAACCAAATCGCACCAATATCCTCCTCTTCAATTTCTCGGAACAAAAATTCGTTCAACATGGCCCGGTAACGCTCTCGTTCAGGGGAAGAATAAAACTAATTTTCTGTCAAATCAGATGAGAGCTAAGTGTTACCATTCTTCAAATAATACCTACTTCAAATCCGTAACGATAGATGGCGGGCCCTGTATATATAAAAAAAATGATGGCATCAATGCAGTTTTCAATCATTCGTCAAAAATCTTGGAAAGTTCAGCTTTACTATAAAACTGTCTACACATTCTTATTTCGAAAAAATAAACTTGTAAAAACCGTTAAAAAAATTAGGACCAAAATGATATCAAGTGTACACAAGTTAACAAACTTCGGATAAACTTTTGACCCGACCAACTCTTAAACCCTTTTTGGTGGTAACACTTGTGCCATGACTAATTTAGAACTATGACTAGTTCAACCTCCTTTTCTGTCCTAAAATAGGTAGCAAAAACAAATTTTTCTTTACCGAATTTAGTACTGGTAAAAACATTCCAAAAAATCTATGCATACATAACTTTAAATAGGTATGCTCAAAGAATTTTTCACAAGCTTTTCAAAATTTTCGGTTGTCCCACCCTAATTAAATTTTGGTTCTTATTTCGTAAAATAAACTCGGTTCAAGTCGAAATTTGCATACGACTAAAATCACTTTCTGCGTATGCTTTTCTTAAATGTTTACTTCTGTCTTTCACTCTTTACTCTCTACTCTACTTTAGTAGTACAACTACTACTATAGTACCTCTTTTTGCAAACAGAGAGAGCGCTAATTCGACAATCGCTTTTTTAGCTTTTCTCATTTCGCATGTATACTTTTTCATCTCGTTAGCAACGTATAAATATACATACATATCATACATATTTACATGCTATGTGTATGTAGTTCAAATGTATAAGCCACGAAATTTTTGCCAATTCATCACGACCAGCATTTTTTAAATGAGTGAGTCATCAGCAAACTCTACAAAATATTTACTTTCACGAATATGTAGCGTTAGCAGCTTGAAGCTCTATTAGTTCATCCAAGAGGAGTACAAACAGGTTTATTGGTTCACAAATTTTGTTGTTTTTATGAAAAACATAATTAGGTGGTTCACACGACGTATTGTCTTATAGCGAAAGATTTTTAATACTTAAAGAAATGTTTAGAGAATTTCAAACCTTACCCAACTATTTTGTAACTGTATGAAAATTTGTAAATTACTTTAGCGAATCCTCTAAATATATTTTTTGCCGTTGAAAATTTACGAAATACAGAACAACAATTCGACACCGTTTTGAATACCTCAAATGCGGTATTTATATACATATTTAGCATAGGGTCTTGCAAAAACATTACGGACTAAAAACAATGCAGAGCTCGCATAAAACTATTAAAGAAGGAATTCAAAAGATTTACAACAGCAGTTCTGCGGATTGAAAATTCAACCTCGAAAAAATTATTAATGGCATTAAATTCTCTGATAACAAGAAAAATCGACGCTTTACTGGCGTATTGTGTTCTAACATTTCTTCGATAGAAAGGAGGAAAGTTTCTAAAAGATCGCCAGCGACATCAAATGTAATGATCCCCAAAAAATAAGAAGAATAAATAATATCATTGTACAGGGCATACGGTATTTGAGGGCAACTTAAGAGTAAAACTAATTACCTTTATTTTGAACAATATTTGAGAAAACAATATGAAACTTCACGAATTTTTTACGCAATATTAATTTATTATTTGTATATCTATACAACCTTTCAATAAAATTTCCAATAGCTGTAATAACCTCTACGATCCAAGTCCGAAAACGATTGCTTGCCCGAATCAAAAGCTCCTTATTCATATTGAACATAACGGTATTACTTGCTGCCTTAAGAGCAGAAATGGTGCTATGCAAAGTCTTATTGGTTTCTCACTAAACTACGCCCCATACATAGTAATCCAGAGGACTAATTTCAGAGAAGTTAGTCGGCCATAAATTCGCTGTTATGTGGTCATGGGAGATTTCTGTCATCCAATCTTGTGTCTCCAACGCTTTGTGTGAAAGAGCAGAGTCTTATTGAAAGATGTATGGTCTGTCGTCGCGTCCACTATTAATTCAGTGTTCCATTATTGTCTCTAGAAGCCGATATATGCAGGAGAATCCAGTCGAAATCATTGAGTAAAAAAGTGTGGGTGCATGACTTGCCATAACAGTGGATGGAAACTTCGTGTACATGACAACAGGAACCTCTGTAGGATTGAAACATAGCCATGGAGTCGTGAATCATATTTGGCACTTGTGAACTAAAGAGGTGCAATATACACGAACATACAAGCAATGGAGCGCGTAAAAGCCAAAATAAAGATTCCCATTATTCAAAAATAAAATTAGATGATTAATTTTGCCACGAATTAGGTTGAATTTCTAACCTGGTCTCAATGAAACTTGCAGGTTCTGTAGCATTGATGAATAAGTGGGACAAACAACTTATATATATAAAGGGTGGTTACATTTCAAGGGCCGATGTTGAATGTGAACCACACCTAAACGTCAACAACGTCCAACGGTGTCGACTTCTTGCTTTGGGGTTATTTGAAAGAAAAGGTGTACGTCGATAAGCCAGCAACAATTCAACAGCTAAAGGATGAGATCATTCGGCACATTAACGGCATAGAACCTAAATTATGCCTCAGCGTCATAAAAAATTTGGACCATCGGATGGAGGTGTGCC